>JANVCJ010086521.1:0-10763 GCA_026413505.1 Epizoanthus ramosus
TCCCGGCGACCTAAATCCCGTTTTCCCGGCCTAAAATAAGGCGAATCCCGGCTCCCGTTTTACCCCTTCAGGACCCTGTTAGATGTCTGAACTCAGAGGTCCAAAGCAGCACTTGAGGCCAGACCGCCAGTCGTGTTTAGATTTGTCATATTCGAGTACTTGAAGCCAACGACACGTGAGAAATTAAATGAACGTTTATGGTTTCTAAAATCATTAATATGCCCCTGTCCGGCGTTACCCAAGCGTCTCACTCTCAGTCTTATGAAAAAACGTGCACCTCAGTCACTCATTGTCATATTTTTTAAAAAAACACTAAACAGTGGTGTTTTAAAAATGACTGTGTTTGGAATTTGGTAACAGATTTAGTATTTAGTAAAATAAATTATAACTGCTTTTCATGAATTTTCAAATCACTAGCACTTAGGTTTTGATCATTTTTGTAGAAAATAACATGGCTGGATACGATTGCGCCATTAATTTTTTAAAAGTATTTGCTTCGTTTGACGTCACAGATTCGATCTACGTCATGAACTTTCAATGGCTCAAAACATCTTTTAACATTAAGAATTGCTAGTGCATGAATAAAATCCAGAAGATAAGTTTACCCGAAGTTTGTTCACTTTTGTTGCATATTTTGTGATTGCGCAAATACCCTCCCCCATAGTAATTGCGAAAGTTGTTTGATTACTTTCTTTCAATTTGACGTCACAATTCCTTTTGCAGCTTTCGATTGTTCCCATTGTCTATAATTAGCGATCCATGTCAATTTCTCTTTTGTGATTGGTCAATTAATGTTTACAGTCCTTCGCGTCCAACAGGGTGACGCGGCCGCAGTTGCAGACTTGCAGTCGGAAGAAGTAGGCTCACTGCTTCTTGGAGAACGTCCAATTAGCAGGTATTTGCCAGCGTATTTTTGGCAATCCAGCTTCCTTGATCGAGCAAGAAATTGTTTTCATAATGCCACGTAAAGCTATGAAGTGTATCGTGGAGCTAGACATTCATGCAGTAAGTATTGATCAAGTATTTCGCGCGCTGAAACATACAACATGAAGTCGTTGCTATAGACGCTTAATACTATCTGCTCGTTTGTTTTTGGTCGTTTCATTAATTTGGTGTGAAATGTTATGATCATGTAACCGTATTTTATTTTGTCTACAGGTAACATGCCCTGGAACTTTTCTTCGAGATTATGGATACGTCTATCTGAAAGTCAACTGTATGGGGTTGGAGCTGAACAGCAAATCTGTTCCACCAACATTTCCGCTGTTCTTTCATGAGCGACTGAGATTCGAACGGGTATGCGAGCGATTCTAGAATGTATATGTTTAGAAAGTGCTTAGGCGTCGTGATCTGAGTTGATTCTGTTGATTACACGTAGATTAAACACTCTTTGATTTGGATTTTGTTTTAGACTTTCCGAAACTGTCAAGATCCGGCGTATGTGTCCGTGCTGTTGAAAGGTAAGTTTATGTTGCAGCTAGTCTTGCCTCGCGTGTGTTGTTCTTCGTGGGCTACACTCCTACAGTGTTTGCTTAGGAATCCCGCAGTTTTACAGCGCCGAAACACTATTATCGTGATGTTATTCTATTAATAAATGTCTCTTTTTTATTTCAGGCGAGGATGTGTTGATAGAACTACGACAGCACGACGACTACATTTCTGGTAAGGATGCTTTGCTTTCCGACTTCATTAGCGTTTGATTACATTTGCGATCTCTCTCTCTATCTTTTATTCTTTAGTTTACATTTAATAGAAGAAAACATGTGTGTTCCAAACAAATTCTAATTGCAGAATATTACAATTTATTTACGAATGCTTGTTACTATGCAAAATCGTTTACTCAGGTAAAAACGTGATTATTTTCTTGATGATGGTGGGTAATGGTGGAATTCAAACGAGATACCTACGTTTTGTTGCAGTATAATTTGCAATCTCCATGGAAATGCTTCCTCGGCAAATGTGTTTTAAAAACAATTTAAATGTCGCCTCGAATGTAAACATTTTAATTTTTTTAAAATGGAAAGTTTAAAACTATCACATTACTTGCACGAACGGCGTTGTTCCGTCGCGCTATGTGTGTGTGTGGTATTTCAAAATGTTCAGAAAAGCTGTACATGTTCAACTAAACTTACGAGACCGTAGCGGTTTCTGTACGTGAAAATTCGTGTGGGTTCACATCCTACAGGCACTGTGTTCAAAGCAGAACTAACCACAAGTAATTGATGAAGACGAAGATAATAATTATTTTTAAATTCCTTCACAGCACCGTTCCAGGTTCAGTGAAGTGCAACAGCGATTCGTGCGGTTCGCACTTCACGTCTTTGTGTGTACTACAATGCACTCCATACCATGACACAATGGCTTTTGTCCATTGTGTTCTTAATACTTTGTTTGGGTGAACTTTCACAAATTTGATCTTGAACTTACAGCAGTTAAATAAATTATGTAACAGGTCAATACTGCATTGTGGGAGTAATTAAATCGAGACCTGTGTCTGTGATTCTATCATTCTGTAAGTGCGGTTTCCAACAGTTTTCAATTTTATTTATAAGTAAGTCAAACTATTAAAGGATTGTCGAAAGTTTAGTGGTATGACTGAGAAACAAAACGCGTCTGAAAACAGTTAATTTTAATTCAAAGTACAGTACGTGCTGTAGTATTTCGATCAGCCGCATATTTTCAGCTCTCTTGTTTATCTAATCATTATACTACATTACTACCAAACAATGAAGAGGAAGTTGATAAGACTGAGTCTGATACTACAGCTTTTAGTATTACTAGGATTTACATTGGTCATGAATACATAAGGCAATTTTTTGAGGTTGTGGGGAGCCTGTTGGAATTAGATTTGTTGGGTAGCGAGCTCGCTACAAGCAATGCGATTTTTCTTCGAGAATCGGCCGGTTTTTTGTCAGGGACAGAAAATCAATCGGCTGATGTGCGGTAGGTCCCAACAAGCCTCGACAAACTCGGAGTAAGCTTCTTAATCGGCTGTAGCAAGCTTTCACCGCTCCCAATAATTTGTCGGGGAACCATCAACGTCCGCCCGAGGTGGTCGGCAAGTCACAGACGTTTGATTTGGCCCGCTTTGGTCTTAGACGGATAGGGAACACCCCCACGCGCCGGCCGTTTTTCCGTCTGCGATAAATAAGAGACTGTCTCCTGATAAAGGATCGGCGCATTTTTTTCATGTGTGGTGTAAGTTATGATATTTTCTTTGTCCTTAAATAGATGCGGAAATGTTGTCAGGTACATGTAACAATATATGATGTAACTGTATTATGTAAATCTGCTATTAAATCAGTAGCGAAAGTTGGTATATATGGTTAATTGTGCTATCAAACTCGAGATAAAAGCCCTTTTTCAGTCAGCAATGGAAAATTACATAAGAAGCTATAAATGTCAAACCACCGTATTTCATTCGGTTACGGTCATTTTTATATTTTATATTTTGGAGCCACTACAAGGCTTTCCCCACTAGAAAAGTGCATGTTGTACTGTTAACTTAAAAATAGGAATGTATGATTTTTTTTCCAACCTTCCCCTTTAGCTTTAGCAAAAAACTGGCACTTTCCGGGTGAACAAATAGATATCGTCCCCATCAGAACGAAACCTGCTCAGTACCCAGCGAGTGCAAGCTTCTTGGCAAAGCTTTTCAGTTCTACTGTGATGAGTCAGACAATTTTTCAGAAGAAAGAGGTAAGAAGTCAGTTGATGTTACTAACGCAAACTGCATGATTTTTCGGCATTGCATACGGAAAATAGCCAGTTTAGAAACTTCGTGCGGGTCCTTTGTCGAAAGTACGAAACTGGCGATAATTCGTATATTGCCATTGGAAATATTCGATTCTATTTTAGTTTTCCAATTATTATCATACAAAACTTGATTGCATTCGATAGAAAGAGTGGTGATCCTATTTTTAATTTTTTTGCAAGGTCCCACAAAAAATTTGGTTATTTCTGACACAACTGGAAATGTAGAATATTAGACAAATTAACTCGATCCCAGGAGGAAACAGGAGGAAAAAGTGTCCTGCCGCAGGAAATCTTTAAACAGTGAGTAATCACGGTGAAACAATAATACATTGGATTCTTGTCAAAAGCCAAATTCAGTCCACAGTTTGTAACTATGAAGGACTGATTGAGACGGCACAATTCTCATCAGTCTTTTTTGAAAAATAACAACTAATTCACACCGCTTTAATTTGAGAAGTAGAAAAAGAGCAGGGACACAAAAATAAAGTATTAGAGAACTATCCACTCCCCGCACTAGTTTGAATTCCTGCATGAAAAATGGGCATCATTTTAAAAATGTTCATTATTTGTCTTAAAATCTAGAAATGAGCCCCAATGGCCTAATAAACTTTGCCAACAACACTTCAGCTTGGCTCTTTTGCCGGATTGTCAGCGACATTTTGATCATGAAAAAACTATTTCAAACCAAACATTTCAATTTGCGCTCGTGTTCTTACCGTGTCTTCGAAACTGAAAAACCGGCCATGGCCAGTAGTAATTTTGGTTTTTCGTGCATTTGAATTTTGGTCTTAATGGAAGCCAAACATCCTCACAAAAGCCTTCACCGGCAAAGCCCTTCTTGTGGACTAAATATTTATGTCTCTCAGTATATGTCCCCTGCTAACTATTTTTAAAATCTTTGCCAACATTTTGGTCGAAAGCGAAAAAGATTTGTAATCCCATGCAATACGATTCAGAGCAAGTCTTTATTCACACTCAAGAAGATAAATAATTTTAAAATTGCCTTGCATATACGATAAATCGTTCCTCGGAACCTATCAGTGGTATAACTAGTATTAAAACATAGTTTCTTTTTATGAAACCACTAAAATATCTGAAGCTCAGGCTGATATTCAGACCATCAAAGTCGATGATGTTTTCGGTCGAAATAATACAACGCGGAATGATAGCCTTCGGATAGTAAATCGATTTCCGTATCTCTCTTACCGTGTTGTTACGATGGCTTCAGGTTTTTGATAATATAATCAATATATTTCAATGACTATGTTTTGAATCTATTTTGGATTACTACTTGTATAATTATGGGAGCAGTCAGGTATTGATGAATGATGTTAACAAGATTTATATAAAGCAAGCTGGGAACATTTTTAGGTTGAATTTGCCATAATACGTGAGGTTTTTATAGAGAAATTCATGTTGTTAGCTTTGAAATACATTTTTAAAATGATCACATAATATAAATCTGCAATAAGTTTTAAACGCGATTTGTTACTAATGTTAGTATGTTACTCAATGTAATTTTGTTTGCATAATCGTTCAGCGTGAAGTGCATCAGTATTACTACTAGCGTATTAGTGTATATTGGCGGTCTATTAAATGTTTTAGTAGTAAAATCACTCTGAACCACGCAATGTTTTTATGTAATCTTTACCTTAGTGTTCTATCCCTCTCATCTATATCGCGCAGGGTGTTAGAGCTGTTTTCATTGATATGATTAAGTTGAGTTTTGGGAGAACTGAAATGACACTCCGTCACTTGTTTTCGGCACAAAACTTGATGGGAAACACGGAAATATTTCCTATTTCTTAAAAAAGTTAAATGTTATAATAATGGACTTAGTATTATTTTTATAAATAGTCCATTCCTATGATAAACACCATGAGTTTCCATATATTTATACTCTTGCTGTTTTTAAAAGTATGAGGAAATGAGAATTAAGAAAATTCGGTTACGTTATAATGTATGCTCATATTTATGCATTATCAACCAATCACAGCCTTCATGTCAGTTTGGGGGGGAATCCCCGTGCACTGCCATGCCGACCCTGCTCTGAACATCGAGCACTGGAGACCCCGCGGAAGAAATCAGCCGACAAAAGCGAAAGCTGTTGCTGGCAGTTTTGGCTCGTCGCTCGTTTCTTTTGCTCGCAGTTTAGGTAGCTTGTTAGATTTTCTCCAAATACTAACCCAGGCAGCATCTTCACTTGTAATATTCCATATTTTTGTGTTGTTTTGCTATTCTAAGCGTTTATACGTATAACTGCGAGCATCAGAAATCGATCCCAGAGCATATGTCTCAAAATGGCGGCCAACGGAGTGTGCAGAAGTTTCTTTGCAAGCTGTGCTTCAAATTTCCTCGAAGTTCTTACATTTTTAAATTGAAAGAAGTCGAGTGAAGCCTGAGGTTAGCCAGGAGGTTTGTACGTGAAGGTATTTCACTAATATTTTAGTTTCCGTCTGACATCATTGACAATTTGGGATTTTATACCACTATACGGCACTAGACACTACCAGGATGCAGTATCTAGATACCAATTTAGACTATATAAGTCGTTTATATTTGACTCGTATTTATAAATTTTCAACAGCAAGACTTTATTAACTCTTTCTCCCTTTTCAACCTTTTATTAAACGGGAACTAGAATCACAAATTCCAGGAACGCGCAGTAAAGTAATAGCGATGAATAATACAGCTTGCATTTGTGATTTGAGTGCGGGGAAAGTCCCAGTGTTAATCGTCATCAGTGAATCAACGGGTAATTTTCCCTGTTGATATAATTCCTGCGTTGGTTTAGAATGGACCAATATCTTTATAATTCCTCACTTGGAACAGTTGGCTATCGTTTTCCTTATATCTTGCTGTTCCGGAGCTGCATTTGTTTTCGTATCTGGGAATCTCGAGCTTACTGAATATAATTCGAGGTAATTATATGCACTTTGTCTTTGGTAGACTGCCAAAATTGAATTGTTTATCTATCAACAAAGAGCTCTTGAATAGAAGGTTTCGAAACTTGTTTTGGCCTATAAACCTGTAGGCATATTTAAGTTGGATTCCAGCCAAGAGGTGGAATTATTATGTATTAAGTTTCTAAGAAAACCCCCCTTTTGTACATCATGGCCTCTTGTATTTATAATTATCTTTTTTAAAATATTCACTTAACTTTTTAGAATTATAATGTATAAAATTAAAAATATCAATTTATTTCAGTCTACCACTGCTATACATGTACAGCTTTAAAACAGATAATTATTTACATCAGCCAATGCCTACAGCAAATTATATGTTCTTATAAAAGAATTTTAAAAATTACAAAAAGTGGATATCATGACTCTCTCTGCTGAGCTGCTTCAATTTACAATTTATATTTAGGAATTGTCTAAGAATTACAACATTTGAGTCAGCAGATTTTTAATATTTGTTATGTATTTCAATGTTGTTTGCAATCCTGCATTGTTTTCAGTTAAATTACACACTACTAGTTGTCTCAAGATTCTTACCTGCTTTCTTCGATTCTGCAGGTTGATGTGTAAAAACATACGACACCAATATCTAGAGGTCTGCAAAGGATGACAGATTCTTCAGAAGTAGCCCAAGAGATTAAAATGTCCAAACTGCAAAAACAAAATCAACAACTTCAACAAGAAAATAAAGTTCTACAACTTCGTGCTACAGGGGTCCAAGTTCTTGGTTAGTATACATTCCTTCACATAGTAATGTGAAATATATTATATAGCATTTCTTATTGCCTATCATGAACCCTGGGTCATGAACACTTCAATGTTCTTTTTATTGTTTTTGGCTATCGTTATACCATACTAGAAATGTGAGATTATATTATATAATTCATCCAAATCTGTTGACGTAAATTAGAATATACATTTGAACTGCCAATGCAATGGGTCAAAATTCATCTTCATCTAATGATTCATCAGTCAGTATATATTATTGAAGACGTGATAACAGATAATTAAATTAATTTCAGTTAAACAATTCATCCCTGAGATTTTAATTTTTAGATGGTGTAGAAGATGGATGAGCAGTGGTATATATCTACACTACATATATATTACTATATTTATTCTATAGTTGTGAGAACTACATGTAACTGGTTATGAAGCTTTGCAAACTGCAAAACCGATGTACAAAGCTACTTTTTTTACGTTGAACAAACTGTGACAGTGTGCATTGTTTTGTTTTACATGTGAGCCCAAATGTTTCTATTGGATAGCCCTTCATTTGCATTTCAAAACCTTTTGTGTTTTGTGCAGGGTCAAGGCCAGCAAACAAAGGATATAGAAAACAAAAACATATAACAAAGAACTCGTTGAGTTTCATAACCAGTCCCCTCCAATAACTATATATTGTTATTATATAACATCTGATCAGTTAATAAGTGTGAGTTGGCATAATTGTAATAATATAATAGTATTGGGCTGAGATCGGCATTTTGACTATATATATATATATACATGTAACAGTATATGCAAATTGAATTGCTATAATTATACGTCAAGCTCAATTGAGGGTTTTAGTTTATTCCTGGATTAATGCCAAACAGCTTTCAAGGAATGTATAACTCAAATAAAATTTAGCCTGCTTACCAATGTTCAAGCTGATACTCAAATTAGACAGTAGATTACAAATTTAAGTCAATAAATTGAATGTAATATTATACCCATGTCCGTAGACTGCATGTAAGGTCTGTATTACTGGCAATTAATAATTTAGATCTTCAGTTCGTGGAACCAGCTCTGATCATGTGTGACCAGTTGAATAGTAATCATGGTGTTTAATTATTAATTGGCAGCAGACCAACACATGTCAGAGGTCAAGCCTTTTGTGCACCAATCCAAATTCCTAATGTCAGGGTGCGAATTAACGGCTGCCTACAAATGACGAAATGTTAAGGACAAAACTTGAGATTTGTAGCCCAAAAACTTAACTTATGTTGAAACATTCTGAACATCTAAAGCAAAGGTGGACATTTGTACATGTATGCCAGAAAAAATCCTTAATTCGCACCCTGAATGTTAATAAGCCAGAACAACAAAATTAGCTCATTTAGCAATTTTTGTGTTCAGTATTTACATGTACATGTAGATATCGATATACTACAAAATATTAAATATTTACTATTCTAATCTTTCATTCAACACACATGGATTAAATAAGTCCCACTGACTGTATATATACATGTACATGTACAGTATTGCACACCAATTTTCATGCTCAAAATATAAGATTAATTACCATGTACATTTAATATACTCAAACATACATGTACCTTAGATGATGCTATGGTTATTATTTGGTGAACCTGACTACCGGTACATTATTTTGTGTGGGGGCAAAATTATTTAAAATCCAGATTTTAATTTTTTTTTAATGTTTGCCAGAACCTGAACATCTTTATGTCATTGAAAATGGCTTTTTAACTACTCAGATATTTATTAAAATTGTCAGGCAACTGCAAGCCTCTTTTACAAGACATTCTAGAAACAGACTGACTACTAATAACGTATTGTGATAAAAATAACTACACTGTCTTCTTGTTTAATTGTGCATAATATTACCTTAATAAGTTTTAAAATTAGCATTTATAATTTAATTTAATTTTAGAAATTTAAAAGTTATAATACTATATATACTTTATAAGAATAAACACCTGCATGTGGTAGAAAGGATGTTGTACTATAAATAGTAACACTATGTCTTCCTTGTTTCCAGTCCCCTTTCTGATGTGTTTACACATCATTTTATGAACAAGGAAAAACTTTAACAACATATAGTTACTTGTATGTATACTTAATTTCCCAGATGTATAGAGTGTTGATAAGGTTATAAATTTGCTTTTGCTGTTACATGTTAATTTTAGAAAGCTAGAATAAATCTATATAGTTAAATTTGATCCAAATGCTTGATGGTGATGTACATGTACACAAGAAATATTAACCTGGACAACTTCCAAACTCAACAGTGGCAAAAAGGTATTCTGATTACACTCAGTTATATATGATTGCATGATCAATACCACAGTCTTGTTTATCTGCAATTCTTTAAACTTAATTGTTGTATTTCAACAGGAAAAGTCCTTCAAGAATCACAGGAAGAAAGTGAACAACTCAAACAGCAAGTTGAGCATTTGAAAGACGAACTCAAGAAAGCTGGTATTGAAGAACCCAAATACTCAATGTCATATCACACAGGAACAATGATGTCACACCAGAGTGAGCTTTCAGAGCCATCAACTTTCCCATCAAGCAGCTGTGGATTTTCTTCCTCACTTCAGTCAGTTGATCCGTATTCTTCATCTCTACCGGATAAGCAGCTTCAGTTTTCAAGTCAGACTGGGTCACTCTCATTGTGTCATCATGCTGAACTACGTACAAAGGTATTTGAAGACTAAATAAACTCTTTCTCTTAACCCGGATCTTAACCACCTTTCTTTCTTTTTTTCTTATTCTTTTCCCCTTTCAATTTCTATTTCTACTTTCTATATTAAACTCTACATAAAATTGATTTCTACCATACAAATGATCATTTTGTTTTCTTTTATTTAGATTTTATTTAGATTTGCAATTACTGAAATTATATATGTGTATGCATTATTATACATGAATTGTATCATATAACAGTAGACTAAATTCTAAAGTTTCAATAGGACAGTGAAATATTCCATGTCTCAGCTTCCACTAGGAATTGTTTTATTTATAAGTTAAATTATTATTTTCCAAAGCTTTGTGGATACCGATATATATGGTTTTTTGAAGTAGTCCTGAAGTGAAAAAGCCTTTGCTGGTAATTGCAAATTGAAAGAATTATAAATAATGTTTACAAGTATGTACTGAAGAGTAATGGAAAATAACACGTACAAATTAAACCTGGTAGATATAGGAAGATAAGCTAGATGTTTTCGACCGTTCTTCTGGTGGTCGAATCAAAACAAAGATTACATGCAGTAACATTTTAATTTAAATATTCATTGTTGCTTTATTTTTTTTGGAAAA
>JANVCJ010086532.1:0-10761 GCA_026413505.1 Epizoanthus ramosus
GTTTCTTGTTGATTTATCTATCCCTGGTTATTCAGTGAGTGGAAAACTACTAATGCAATGGATAAAATGGTATCGCACAGCCTTGATTATAAACTAATTGCTGAAACTAGAAAGCACTTATCCGGCGGATAGCTTATCCACCCTTCGAGCAACCAGACCCAGACGTTTCATCTGTAGCGGAGTTCAAAACAATGTCGAGAAAAACAAAAACAAAAACAAATACAAATGAGGCATATAATAAAATCTTAATTAACTCGTTTGCTCGATCTGTTGTACTCGAGGGAAACTTTTCCTCGACATTTTCCCGCCTATAAAAATAACCGAGTTCGAGGTCTGACCGGGAGAATATTTGCCCTAGGTCTTTCGTACAAACCTCGCTCCGCTCGGTCTGTATAATGTAAGACGTCCTACCGGACAGACCTCGCACTCGGTTATTAAGATGTTTTTATAGGCGGGAAAAAGGACATTATCATTGGTGAATATGTCGAGGAAAAGTTTCTCTCGAGTATAACACGTTCAAAGCCCGCGTCAACCTACAGAGCCAACTGTTTGTACGGCTCTTCTAATTTGCATGGAGCTGTTTACATGGGAATAGGTAAACAGCTCTCATGGGTTACGGTATCCCTGAGGGAACGTTTCCCTATATAAACACCTTGACTCGCCCACTAGATAGAGACAGCTTCCAGAATTTGAAAACAATATTTTTGCTGCAGTTTGATAAATCATTTTAGGACTTTCCTTTGACGGTTCTGAAAGACTTTATTACTTAAACGAGTTATTAAGATCAAGCTTTTGTTTAAGATGAGATATTGAATATTGCAGCAAAATAAAGAACAAAAACATTCAATAACTGAATACGTAATCAATTTCGCATCTCTCGTCTATGACTGCCATAAATGTAACTTTTATTGTGTGAAATTGTTGAGCGACATAACTTCACTACACAAGCACATTTTCTGTCCATATAAATATTCTATAAAGTTATGTGACGAGGGAAAGTTTCTCAAAGTTTCCTTTTCTCAATATAAAGAAATAAGACTGAAAATCTCACTTGGAATCATTCACTCTAAACTTTTCTAAAAACTATCTGATTGCGCATTGTTTAAACCATATACTTACTAGAATAAGCTACAAATTTACCATTTTTGAAAAATAATATATACAGATTATGCACCTCGAATTAGTTCAGAACGCTTTTCATATTGTCAACGTGGCAACTAAATAGAATTTTAAAATAGGTCATCATATATTGACTGCTAATGTCTTCACGATATTTGATCCAATCGCTTCACGAAAAGGCACTCTAAATTCTAATTCATTCAGAACTTCAACGATTTTATCAACCTGTCTTTCAAATAGTAGTTTATTTTAAGAATAATAACATAGTAAAATATGTCCACGATAAAGGAAACACCTCTGAATTAATTGACACAAAACAAGAGTAAAACAGTGTGTTGAAAAAGTTCAATAGCTTTCCTCGTAGCTGGATTCCTCTTTGAATACACCTAAAGATTCAGAACTAAACGGATCAGCAATAGTATCTGACACGATTATACTGAATAGATAATTAAAGCCCCGCTAACGTTCACAAAAGCTGTTTATCTTTCAGACCAAAAGGGCGGATATGCAAACAGTGTACAGGTGAAGCAGAAAGCACGCTGGCGTCATTTGTGCTAACTATATTCACGTGCCGTTAATCACATATTCTCAGGAACAGACGAAATCATTTAGAAACGCTTTTAGAGAGGATAATCCTTCCATGAGAGGCTTCTTAAACCAGCTGGATATATCGATCGCGTGGCACCATCATCAGCTTATCTTGAAGCCATCAAGGGGATTAGCATCTGGCAAACACCGAGTGCGTTTCTATCAGAAAGTGAGGCTCTACTAGTTTACTTGGCTTAACGACCAAAAACATCCACCGTTATTGTCAGGAGTTAGTAAGCCTTTTGGAGCCTTATTGGAAGTACATCGCTCCGTTTCGAGGTAGGAAAACAGTGTATTTTTCAAATTAATATTTTAAATAGTTTGCTTTTTCTGTTCATTGCAAGACATAGGGAGTTTATACCTCTATTTTCTATTTATTCTTGTTAAACAGAAAAAACTACAGCAATACGATATTCAGTTGATAGTTTGCATAGACAGAAACAGGGCTAGTAAAGTGTCTACGTGCTCCAAAATTACTATTAACAACCAAAATTATAAATATACTTATGAAGTACTAGGTTCTAAAGCTAGAGCTTTGACAAACGCGAATAGATTTAAGAATAGGATTGGTTAAGCAAATCTTTGACATGGCGATGTTTTATATTGTGAGTGTAGACGTTCAGATGATGTGTTGCATGTGGGCCGTTCGTTAGCAGAGTATAATATGAAGGATTAAAAGGATTAAGAAAGATCCACGTTCACAAGAAATAGTGTACTATTACAAACGGTGAATTGATGAACACTTTTACAAAACTTAAAATTAAATTTATATTTATATTTTCATATGCAGCATATATTTCTAGTTATGCTAACAGGAATAATAAAGCTTTGGTCTTTTGATCGGCCAGCTGTTTAGCATTGTTTAGGTCGAATCAGATATTTTAAGCACAGCAAAACTTGTAATGTTCGGGGCATGTTAGCTACCTTTTCGTGCTTTTTTTTTCTAATAATTTACAAGATAGGGAGAAATTACTGGAAAGAAAGGATTGGTTATTCATTTATTTCATCAGCTATTAGGGAGGATTTTGAATAATTAAATAAAGTTCATTAAGGCTATTCTGTGTAAGTAATATTCAAACGGATCGATTTCCGCTCTTATACTTGGCATGTCATCTCTTCGGGACAACAGTATACAGAATGGACCCTGATCTACACAAAAAATCAACCACACTTGTAATTGTTTTAAGCTTGGGATTTATGAGAAATACGATTAAGTAAACGAAGGTTTTTGTTAAAAAGAGCAGTTAGTTTTCATCAAAACAAATAATTTCAATATGTGAATAGAAATGTAAAACATTGCAATTAGGTTTTGTTCAACAAAAAGCGCATCTCCAAATTTTCTTGATTTTTTCATTTATTTAGGTGTTAATAAGGCGCAAAACCTGTAAATGGCTATTCAATTTTAAAGGCAAAGACACGGTCATGGAATATGCAGGCCGATAAAAATAAAAGGACTTACAATTCTCTAGTCATGACATGTGATTGGCCCGGTGGTACGACGAACAGCTTGACAGTACATACATCTTTCTACTTTAAAGGGATCGAAGAAAAACGTTTACAAAGTGTATAAACACAAGGGAAGATGTTTCAAAAGATAATTCATTGTTATATTCGTTAGAGTAGAGTTTTACGATTAATTTAGATAACTCCTTGTCATAATTGTGTCAAGAAATAGACGAATAAAACTGAAAGTTGCTGTTTTATGTTTTCGTCGTGAGGGTAAAAGGTTTGAGCTATCGTTTTGAGCGCTAGCCCTTCGTCGGAGCAAAAGAGATCAAGAACCATAATATATTCTTTATAATTCCCTCTTTTGCTCTGACGAAGGACTAATGCTCAAAACGTGAGCTCAAACCTTCCGCCCTCGCGATATATCATAAAAAACAGAGCACATCAACTTTCAGTTGATTTATTTATCATTTTTTGGCCTATTCCTCAACGTAGAAGACTTAGTTTTTCTAGAAACTAGTCTACCAGAATAAAACTGACATATGCATATTAAACGGAAGTTTTACATTCCAGGTGGACAACTGATTTGATAGACATTACAAGAATACTTATAATCCATTTCCCAGACGGTGTCACTTGATGTCTTGCATTAGTAAACACTTCTTCCTAGAAAATTATAATACGTGCATATGTCTCCACATTGTGTACCTAACTTATTTTGGAAGACTGTAGCTCTCTTTAAAGCTAGTGAGTATCCTATCGTTTCAACTCGAACAATATCTTGTTGTTCAAAAAACTTTCTTTTTCCATAACAGTACATTTTCGGAAATTAAAATGGCTGGGATTGGCGGTAATCTAAAATAGGATTCTTATCTTTGCCGAAATCTTCGAACTGATATGAGCGTTCTAGGTTCAGTTTCTGCTGAATGCAGCTATGCTAATTGTAATCAGCTACGATCGGCGGCATATCTTCTTACAGATTACATTTCTTTTCGGTTTATTTCTCCCGCCCTAGGGAAACTAAAGGACGTCACTGTTGATTATAAAGTCTAGAATAGAGCATATGTCATTTATAGATTAGCTTCGCGGCAAACTGAAAACAACCAAGGAAGCAGCTTATCTACTGCAATTAAAATGGCATCGTAGGAAACCAGACAGAAAACAAGGAAATTATTATAACTGTTGATGTAGAATCGCCTAACCAATTACATGCCCATGTTGAGCAAAATAATACCCTCAAAGAGATGAGTGTATGTAACTTATGACCACTTATGACAATATGAAAAAAGTACTTAATGGAGGTAAAAAGCAAAGCAAATTCGACAAGCTGGCAAGAATGGGCAATCACAGGAATCAGAGTGACTTCCTCGCCCCTGTTTTTTTCGCCACACGGTTTGCCGCCGGGTCTCCGAGGATGACTGTTGCGCATTTGATCATCTTTCTATGCAAAAAATGCGCAATATAAATAATAAATATTATTATTATTATTACAATAAAATAGTATTTGGCTTTAGTTTGACTATAAATACAGTAAATAGATCAGATTACAGGATTCCTGAGGTATCTTTAATCACAAAATATCACAAAGAATGCCTTAGGGGCTCTATTTTGGATTTCTCGACACTTATAACTCCTCTATTATTGTAATATTTTCTATTGTAATTATATTAATTGTCGCTTGTAGCTTTGTTCCTTATTATAGCGAGCCTGGCTAATCTCACCAACAGAGAAAGGTTTTATTCATTTCTTTAAGTTCGATCGTCATTTGCTTTCGGTTTCTCTGTCGTTTAAGGTAATTTTCATTGATTTGTTTTAACTGACTTCTTCTGGTTGTCTTCATCTCAATTTCTGGAAATGTCTGTATCATTAATACTAAAATTATCCAGCCATCGACATTAGTGCTGTATTGCTGAATTATTAGGAACAGACAATCACTGAGGGATGAGCATCTGGTGCAATTCGTAAAACTATAAACTGGATACCAATACTTATTTACCAGTTGTTTCTCAACATATGTCCAGTTTATATTTTGTTCATAAGAATGTTGCGAGAAAAATATTTCTAAGCTTAACTGTATCACCAACAATAGATTGAAGATTTGGTGAGAACATTTACACAAAGACAATTTTAGCAGTTTGAATTAACCTCTATTGGGAAAAGAAAGGAGACTTTCTCTATTAGCAAAAATCCGCTTATAAACAAACAAACAAGCTTCTGTCGCTATGCCGAGTTGCACTGAAACTGTTACTAAAGATTTGGCACACTACTTAATAATTCGATTATGAGGTCGCGATTTCAATGGTCGAAGAACGAACTTATACATTAAACTGTTTCAGCTGTTTTAGACTTTTTGGAATTACTCCAGCGCACTGGGATGCACTTACTAGTAGGTCATTTTATTTTCTACTCACGTTTGCTGGCTCTTTTTAACAGAGAAATTTGAGATAACTTCCTTTAAGTTCTGTCGATTGAAAGGCGGATATATAGCGAGTGGAGCAACCAATCAAATTGCAGTACTTGTCAAGAGTATGGTATAGTAGATTCCTAGTAGTATAATTTATTTCCTTGGTGAGCGAGTAACGGTGCCGACACATTGTTGCTATTCTGTCAATTTGATATTTGATTCGCTACTTGTGGGCAATATATACGAGTGAATTAATGACGGTTTTGTTTAGTTTTCCAAGCTTATCTTTTCAAACTTCGTGAAAAGTTATTTAACTAGTGACTAATATCTTATCCTTCTCTGCCTTGGCGTTGAAACATTCTTACTTTCATATTTATTCAGTCACTGTATATATTTTAAACAGTTCACCACACCCATGCACAAAATAATATCCCAAAGCTCGTAGCAAAGTATGTCAAGTTGATTTTGAGTCACTTTAACAGTTCAGGGCACCAGTGCTGTAATTGGCCGGGCTCGGCTCCAGTCTTTTCAAAGCTAGCGGAAACGGAAATACTTTTGCTTGAAATGAACGTCTCAGTACGGACAAAACAAAATTGCTGTGATGTTGTCAATGAGTATTTTTTTAAACTACTATTAATAGTAATACTTCAATTCCGCAAAACTTTATTTTTTTTAGCGCACTTTCCCTTTAATTGTAATGGCTGTTAAGAAACCATTGATACCATACGTGTCACTCCGCATGTATTTCATTTAAATGTAGTTGTTCCTAGTTTTAAAATATGCCTGCAACAATAAAATATCTGATGGCTTCCAATAGCGCGCACCTGTGCCATGGCGGCAACATGACTCCAGGATGATGTGTGTACATGTGCAGCTTGGTCAATGCAATCTACATATTATTGTCACATCTACATCGTGTGTATTCTAAAACGGATCTCAATATCCCTTGTTTGATTTTGTCTTTTCTAATCGCTATATAATACTGACTCGCTATCTTATCAAGATCTTCAAAAGTCTGTAGAAATAGATTTTCTCTCTTAATTCTAGGACATTAGAGCACCAAGCGTCCACACGTCATTGCACGAACTGGGGAAAGGAAAAAATGCGAAACGAATCTGGAGAGCTTAGGCCCGATTTTTGTCGATCACTTTAGCAAACTCTCAAAATATAGTTTCGTCCACACCCAAGAGATCGAATTAGCAAGTCTCGCTTTGAAGCCCCGACGTTGTCAAAATGACGACTGTCTTTTAGAATATATTAGGTAGATTTGGATTCTTTGTATTATTAGACATTCCCGTTATTTCAAGAGTAACGCTATATTTCACAGTGGCGTATTTATTCTTATCAGTATTACTCAACCACTGTGTTTTAGAAACAGTTCTATTCATAAATACAGCTAATATATCCAACTGTAAACTATATATTGTTCCCCTACTTGTCTGGCTTTTGTTGATAAAAAAAAGTCATGGTGTGGACCATGTTCGCGCGCTTACAAGCGACAGTTGAGCAGTTCAGCCATACTGCCAGATCAGACTGGTTGGAACCAGCTCTGTTGGTTGGTCGTGTTCCATTTCAGAGCGACGACTCCGACCTGCGATAGCTCATGATAGCTTGCGATAGTCCTGACTCATGATTAGCTACTCTTGTTGTTGTGAATTGAAAATAAATATATTCGGTGGCAAGTCTTAGCCTTAGCCTTAGGAAATATGAGTGCATGATCGATCCAGTATGTTTCTAAATGAATGGCAATTAATCTAGTATAATATATTGTTTTTATTGTAGTATTTCATAAAATGTTCAACTGATCACTATTTAAGAAATAGAAATCATTTCTGTGTTTTCCTTCAAGTTATGGTAACACGAGTGCAAGTTAGGGAGAACAAGAAATAGTCGCGGTTAGCTGCGAGTGTTTTTTCACAGCTATTTCGCGTTCTCACAAGAGCGTTACCAGATACCATAACTAAATGGAAAATATGGGAAATGTTTTCTATTTCTTTAATAAAATAACCCAGTCACGATTTCCATCGAGTTCTGTATTAAAACTACTTTCAAACTCAGTGCGGGCGTTATATCTAGTCTATTGCCCCCGCAGGCTTGGCATCCTTGAAGTCCCGGCGTATATATCGGAGTTTTTTTGTGTACCAATGGTTAGAGATTTGTATACTAGATCAAATCTTGACTATGTCATTATTTTGTCCTTCAGAGACAGAAAATGTTCCCTGCTATCTTGTTGCGGATCACCCAATGCGGACATTTCCGCTATCATTTCTATTTTACATACACTAACAGTCAGATGTGAAAAGCCGATAAGTTGCTCTCTTTGTTTATTAGTCACTCAAACTCGAGACGGCATCAGTTCAAACTTTAAAGCTCAGTACTGACTGCGAACTACTCCCAACACCTGTGACATTTATAGCACATTAATAAGTTTAACAAGCAGAATTGGATCAAGCACGAGGTTAGTTGTGCTCTCAGATGAGACTAGCCTACGAGCATGCAATGCAATGGGCCTCAGGCTAGATAAGACTTGCCCTTTAACTCTAGCGAACCTTCCAACTGCTCAGTTGCTCCGGGTTTAATCTTGGTTTTAAAATACAGAAAAGCACACGACAACAACAGGATTCTGTTAACACTTACAAAGTTCAGGCAGGTGAAAAGGTAGCCGTACCATTTACCATTCTATTTTGGCATCAGTATATGTGGAAATAGATAATGTGCTCAGGAACAGATCAATTACAAGCCACGCCAGCATCTGTCTACGGGAAGTGACTGTGAAAATGAAAATAGGAGGTATTATTAAGTTAAGGAAGTCAAATCAGACTCAATGTTAACCTGGTTGTACTCAGTGTTTGCATGAGAAGAGTTTATCCTCCCTATGACGGTTCGGCTGAGGGTGTTTTCTCTCCAAACCATTCGCTGACGCCCACTTGGAAAATAATTTTTCTAGATATAGATATCATTGATTAGACTGACTACAGTACAGCGCATAAAAGCTCAAAGTAGTTGTAAAACATTGTGTTACTAGATATTTTATTAGTTGCGTTCGACGAAAGAGAACGCAGTCATAAGATTGATGTCGAGTTTCCCTGTGCTTCCCCAGCCATACTAAATCGAAATTTTACGTAATTTGTTCCAAATCGACGCCATCTTGAAACGTCACCTAGGGATGTGCCGTCCGAACGAAGAAATTCTGACCCCGTTCTAGAGAAAATTATCTCAATTTTGATACCATTTAGATACCCTATTCTAGATTTTCCAGGGCCTAAAAGTACCAAACTTCCAAAAATCGCTACCAGATTGTTTGAAATAGATAAAAAAAAACATTTCATAAAATGATACCCCGTTCTAGAATAACCCCCTATAAATTCATACCCGGTTTGGCGGCAAGCACAGCCTATAGCCAATTTAGGGGAGTACCCCCCAAAGGCCATTTCGTACCCAGTGCAGTGTCGCTTGGGGTCAGCGAACGTCGAAACTGGGCCAGAATCTTCCGCTCGCATACTTCTCTCGCCAGGGGAAATAGCCCGGGGAAAAAACTCTGGGAAATAGGGTACGTTAACATTCTCTTCAATTTTAGATGTGTTTTTAATCAAGATCGTAGGAAACCTTTATCATATCCTGTTCAGGAGCAAATACAAATCCTGTTTGTCAAACTACAGCAAACTATCAACGACCTGATTGATCATTTCATTTCGCGAAGCATCCGATTAATCACTCCGGAATGAACACCGTGTTTACCGGAATTCAAATCTGCTTGGGAGCCTTCTAAAGTTATGTCAACACAACTCCTTCCAGACCACATTTAAGAGAGCCTTAGCCTAGGCCTCTAAATGCGTTAGCTCTACAACCATCCCCAAAACAGTTATGTCAATAAATGGAAGAAGAAAAGGCGACACGGACTATAATCGCCACTGAGTTGAATTTAGCTCGAAGTAACAGCGATTTTACCAAACAAGAGCAAGAAATTAATAAATACATTTGTAAAGTCAATAAAGAGTTACTATCTGTGATTAGTTATCCACGATAACTTCTTCGACTTTGTTCGTGTTATTATTACGTTGCACTTCATCTCCTAAGCTGGTCTCCAGCTCTGACTCGAGCGTAATTTCCTGTGGTATTGTGTTACATTTTGTCACGTGATAATAATAATATCATTTATTTACGTGTCTAGTAAGATTTAGCATTTCTGCTAATTGGGGACACAAAATATAATATGCAATATATCTCCACTTTCAGTTTTATTGTCCGCCGCTTGAGCTAGTCTACTTCTAGCAGTGAGGATATTATTAACAACTCTATTATTTACGAGATATATCTGGACACCATCATTGAAATCCTTGTAACAAGTGGTAAAACGTGTCTGGAATCATACTTCGTTCTCCTTCTCATTGGATAATATTTTACGTGTATCTGAAAACTTCAGCGGAAACAAAGACATCCAGAACGTGCCTTATATGGACAACATAGCTATGGACATCGATCTTCTGAACCCAGAATTATAAAATCGCGATTCTGATAATCATTTTTGGCATATCTATATACTTTGCACATTTTGGTTTCGTTTCATCGTATCCAGGTTTGTTATTTAACTTTAGTAATATAACAATGCCTGTTAACATTTGGTAACATTTTACAACTAAAGTGTATATTTATCTTTACCTTATTTTTCGTACTCTTCTCCCATTATTCAAACATCGTTTGCTATCACTCCATCGTTCCATTGATGTTCACCCACTATAAAATAAACTGAAGAGACGCTTACAAATGCACTAGTTTACCACAACTTCTTAGTCCTACTTGCGAATGTGCACTTGTTAAAATTTTGTTGTCTACTAATAATATCTAAGCTCTCGTTTTATAACTATTTCTTGTTGAAGATAATGAAATATTAATGATATTAAATACATAAATAATTATCATTTCAGGTTGCACATGACATGTCGCTAAGTTTGTGCCGTTACTGTCTGTTTCTCCTTGTTTTTGAATTCCTTTGTCTACGTGTCCAAACGCACTCGCAAGAGGAGACCTCATGTCCAACAAAAGAAAGTTCAGGTAACCCATTGAACATTGCAGATTTTTGGGTGTCGACAACACTTCAATTTAAACTGGGTGTTCTTGTGTTCATTTACTATTGTTATGATGTGGGTTTGTACTGCGGTGTATATATGATGAAGTGAAATGATCTTCGCAGTAATATACGCAAT
>JANVCJ010086543.1:0-10760 GCA_026413505.1 Epizoanthus ramosus
TTTCACTAGATCCAGTCCTCCGTGGGGGCAAAATGCCATGTTTTTGTTGAATTAATGAGACAAAATGTGACCGAGTAGTGACTTTTTGCCCCCAAGAAGGACTGGATCTAGCTTAATTTTGCATTAGAAAAATGGTGTATTCTAGTGACATCCCCCCTGTCCCTCACCAAATTATGTGCTGAAAACTAATTCAAATATTATATTTGCTTTATTCCGCTTTTGTATCATCAGTCAACATGAACTTGGAACAAATGATACTGCTTAGCGTTGTGGTTCAGTGGTGAAATATTCTTGATCAATATCAGCAGTATCTCTGGTATAATTATTTTAGTTTATTTATACCACACGATTATCAACGACCCGTAAAACCCTATTGATATAAACATTTAGATAATGATATTGACTAAAATGAAAAATTGAGATTATTTGACGAAGAAATACTTGTACTGAGCAGTACTAGAGTTCCATACGATCGTACGACATTAACTGATTAGTTTCTGATGATAATTTTCCAAGCGCTGTGACATTTTCGTGCAAGATTAATTTTGGCTGGGACACTGCCTGGAATTTTAAGTACTGCGTCAACATATTTTGCAATTGTTTTAACGTCTTGGACATTAATAATTGAGTCATTCCACTACACAGTTTTAAGTAAAACTAGTAAATAAGTTAAATTACCGGTAGCTGTCAGTGGTTGCGTCGCATATAAAGTACATTAGAATTCATTGGCCGCATCCATACTCGTAAGGAATGTCTAGTCCGAAAGCACAGTGATATGCAGCTAGAAGAGCCGAGATTGTATAAAAACAACATATTGGCTTCATGGAATGTCTGTTATCATAATACTACTTGTATGCTTTGTTGAATCACTTTTGTTCGCCGGAATTAGGACGAATTTACATAAAGCAGGAACTAAACCATAGAACACGCGTGACAGAAGAGCGAACTACTGAACTATCACAAATGGACAATATACCGACTTTTTCGCCTGTTGATTCTGCAAAAGTTTACACCTATATCGAGTAAAAGGACGAGAAATCATTCCAAATATCTCACCATAGTTTCATTTAAAGTACAGCAAAGAATCGTTGCTAAATCGCCTTTGCAGCTATGAAGGAGGTTGCATGGACCATTCTATTGCTGGGAACTCTCGCTGCCAGCGCAGTAGAACTCGATCACCTACACCGTAAGTAGAGTTATTCCTGAAACTTGAGTTTGCTGGAGCTAAAACCATTGTCAAGACTCAAGGAGAAACTTTTGACAGATTGACATTCTTTATAATAATACTAGTGAACTGACTAACCATAGTTTGAATATAATTTCCTCATATGCATTGCTCTGAAATGGTGTTATTTGGCCAAGTGCTTTGCTTGTTTGTATGGTTCACGCTCGAAACCCACGTCTGAGAATTTGTCTCACTTCGTTCTTAGACTTCTTAAAATGCGTTCAGGCAAGCTAGCCTTTTAAATTATATTTATAAAACTGGCCTCAAAGTCACATTCCATCACTGACGATCGTGTCTTGCGCTGGGGAATTTATCTGACTTTGTTTAATTCAGTCTCAAGTCTATAGTTTACAACTCAGACCTGACTGGGATCCTTCATTGTCTTGACTTCCAAAAATCTGTCTTGGTGACACGTCTAGCACAAGGAACATATAATTATAACGGGATTGACGAATTAAAGTTTCATATGTTTAATATGATGTATATTTGTTCCATCATGAAGCATACCTAACAGCTCCGAACACTGATCTCAGAGGTGTTAGTTGTTTTATATTTCAAAATATGTACAAAACAAATCATTTTCATTGTTACTCACACATTTTATAGCCCTTAATACAAAGATGGTCTTCAAGAGAAATTTTGTGCCGGTACAAAAAGCAAAGTAGCGGAATGCACACGAAATGCTTGTTTCGGGACAATTTGGTCTTGCAAGTTATATCGGATAATCAGTTGTTTATGCCGACTCACACCGTTTCTGTGCACACTTACCGAATTGCTGGATATATTTCTATGCCGGCACCAAACCCTATCCAGTATATTGTAAACATAGCCTAACACATTGCAGATTGTAGCTTAATAAACTATGAACTGCAAAAACTGACAATTACTATTTTTACCCTTTCTTTAAATCTAACAGGAATTGAAGACGCAAAAGAGAGGTACCTTGGTCGTATTAATCTCGACTCGATCTCCGGAGATGGTACGAGTGTATACGTAATATATAAACATAGACTAGTAAACTAATAATTATAGAATACCCTCATCTATTCATCACGAGTAATTGTTAAGCCCCATTTACAAGCGCAAGTTTTCTTTGACATGTTTTTCCTTGACAAATCTCCTTGTTCAAAAGCTGGCATGCTAGTTTTTGAACAAGGAAACTTGTCAAGGAAAAACTTGTCACATTTCGACTTTTTTCGTCGTTTACACGAGCAAATAAACTTGTCAAGGAAAAACTTGTCAAGGAAAACTTGCTCGTGCAAATGGGGCTTTAGCGATTTGACGTAAAGCGTGTTACAAAATTAACTTTTGTCAATTGTTATAGTTTTCATTTGCCGGTGAGAATGGACAAGTTTCCTTTGGCAGTGAGTTCCCTTTTACAAGTTTTACTTAATTGCTAGTGTGAGCGAATAAAAGTTTTTCCTAATTTCCCCTTGACAAATTTTCTGTTGTAGTAGTAATACCCTTTCTACACTGTGGAGTTCAACAATATCAAATAGTTTTCGCAATTCCTTGCAATGTGATGTTTTTCTTGTCGAACCATACACAGCCACGTGCAGGACTCAGGAGCAAGTTTGGCTACTTGGAAATTTTTGCTTGACAAGTCTTCTTGGTATAAAAGCTATCTAACATGCCAGTTTTTGAACAAGGTAACAACTAAAAATTGGCAATGAGAACTTGTCAGGAATACTTGTTCATGTTTAACATACTCTACCGAAAGTTAATTTTGTTCAAACATTTATTAACTTCCATGTTAAAATTAAAAAATCTCTGATTTGTAAAACTGTACAGACTTGCAACAATAAAACAATTACGGTTTAACTTGGCCAAATATTATGTTACAAATACTAACAGGCAAATTTTAATCTCATATTAACAAAGGTAGCCTATTTGGTATCTGCAACAGAATTTGATCGACGTTAGAATATGTGTTTTGTCGGAAGCAACACATTTATAACTGAACTCTTCGCTTCTAATCCAGCTAACAGCAAATGCTTCAGTATTTTCCTAAACCTGGCCGCGGTTGTTCAAACAAATAGAATACATGTTCTGTATAATGTGTAGATAGCTAGTGAAGCATTTGCATCTGAAGGTAAGCTCTTTAAGCCATCAGATAAAGGTTTCCAAATATCTGTGCCCGACTTTCGTAATTATATAATGATTCCGGATCTTCTACATACATATTTATGGTTGCTCAAGTTTATTTTATTTTGTCATTTACCTTTCAGAAACAGACGAAGAGATAACAAAAAGAAGTAGGTGTTCCATTGTGCTTTTAGAGTGCTACAATTTTGACCATAATTGCAATACAGATATTAATTGTAATACATTTTACTCGATGTATTTTTAGTTGTCCCTAACATCAAGGACGTCATCCAAACTGCCTGCTGCACGTACCTTAAGGCCAAGGGTTACTGCAAGCATGCAGCCATCAAATCTGCATGTCCCTTCACATGTGGCTGCTTCAACATCATATCAGATCAGAGCTGTGGAATTCTTAAGGCGTTCAAGAAATGTAACGTTGACATCTTAAGGAGGCACTGCCGTAGGACCTGTGATTACTGTCCATGGCTTAAAGGTTGATAATGACTTTCCTTGTGCTTATGACTGCAACTGTGACTGTGACTGTGTTGTGAGAGCGGTTTCTTAAACTTCAACAAACCCACATCTTTGCACAGTTTTGGAGGAGTAAATATTTCTAATTTTTGTGTGTTTTATTTGTTTTAGGGTAAGATCAAAGAAGACGTTCCAAATCCGCAAGATGCGAAGTGAAGTTTCTAACAACTAATCGCCAGTATCTTATTCTTAAAATGAAGGACACTGAGCTTAATTTAAATGCTGTACCAATTAAGAAAATAAAGTGAACTGAAAGAAAATCATGGCATAATATTTAAATGTTGTCATTTATTGTCATATCTGAGCTGAATTAATTCGGTTCGGGTTTAAATTGTAATGCAAATGCAATACAATACAATATAATGTAACGCCATACATAACAATACAATGTAACACCATAGAATAGAATACAATACAATACAATACTATACAATACAATACAATACAATACAATACAATACAATACAATACAATACAATACAATACAATACAATACAATACAATAGAAAACAATACAATAAAATAAAATACAATACAACACAGTACAATACGCATCTTACAATACTTCACATTGTCATATCAATAATAACTGGATTTTTGATTTTCTGTAGTCAATTAATAGAATAAAATCTAATTTTCATGTAAATCGAAGAAGAGGTTTTCAATTCATTCAATTCGATCACTCTCTTACTCTGGTTAACATACCCATTCAAGAACATCCTCCCCTTGCAGGGTCTCCGAGGATGGTTCAAGAAACTTGCAGATGAATACTCGTTGGAGATGAGCTTACGCACTGTTAGACAGTTAATTTCACTGCTTTTGAGTTTTGGGCGTAATAAACAAAGGTACAAATGGTGGACTGTTCACTTGTTCAGCTCGCTAAGCCCAACACACTACCCAAGATTTTGTCTATTGAGAAAAACCTTTCTTGATGACTCCCACCATACATTCTTGTATTTTAAAATGTTCTCCAAAGAGAGTTTTGCATTGTTTTGTTTGAAGATTGAATATCCTGGCTTCCCGGATATCAGAAAAGCTCTGAAGGTAGTATCAAATTTAGAGAGCAGTTCGAAAAACATGCCTTTTCGTGGGGGTAGGGGGAGGCTACAGCCCTCTGTCTCCGCTAGTAAGAACACTCAATATTTAAAACATTGTGCCAAAAAACATTGCCAAACAATTCAGATGCCCAATGCTACCATTGCTACCCCAAGTTTAACAGTGATAAGTGCATTATGCAGTCATATCACTTTCTATCTGGGGCCAGATCATTTCCTCTTGAAATGATTTCATCACCGGGATGAAATTTATTGGTACAACTAGTCAGGGTACTTTTTCAACCCCAGATAAAAATTCCACGTAGCAACTAATAACAATGGTAATCAATTCACAATCACGTGACCACACTTCAATTGATGTTAATAATTTATATCAAATTTCAAAACAAACCCACAACAGTTAAAAAATCTTGGTTGAGGTTGGTGTGTAGGGGAAACGATTTCAATTTGGAATTTTAAATAACTTTCAATCGGAATAATATTGCATGTAATAAATAGAGGATGGCTATGCGAAGATACGGCTTTTATCTTCGAATGTAGTAACACACGAGTGAGCGTAGCGAATGAATTCCACACGAGAAGATAAAAGCCGTATCTTCAAACAGTCATGTACTAGGTTTCTTTCTATCATATGAAAATCCATAAGAACAATCGAATTTCTGAACCAACGAACAAGAAATCAGCTGACTTTGTTGAATAAAGCATAAAATAACCAACGATATTTTATATGTCGAAAAATGTGACTTTTCTCAACAATGTTAATACCCGGTATCTCATGGATTGTCATATGATAAAAGGGAAAACAGGCCAAAAACGTCCATATATAATGAAAATTGTTGGCAGGAAAGCCACTAATCGAATTGAAACCAATCTCGTATGGTTATGAAAATCAACACCCAATCTGAATTAACCTTTCGAAAAGGAGACACTTGAAACGAGGTTGAACCACCATATATGGAATGGCCATGTGATTATCTGTGATCGGTGCATGAATGCTTTTAAAAATGATCCTGAAGTAAAATCACTTTCCGAGCACAATGAAAGAACTTGATATACTCAATTCTCCTTTGGAATTCTTGGAAGCCATAAACGTTTCTCTGTTTTGCACTTCGACATTCATGGGCCCGCCATCTTGGATTATGACGTCGTGAGTTACCGTTCCCAGACCACACGCGGTTAACAATCAAAACAAAAATATGGGAATAGCAACTCACTGATGTCATAATCCAAGATGGCGGGCCCAGGACTGTCGAAGTGAGAAAATAGGCAAACATTTTCGCGTTGTTCTCGTTTATGTGGTGATTATGAACCAAGTTAAACAAGTTCTTTCATTCAGCTTACTCGCAAAATGTTTAATTTCACTTCAGCATTCCTTTAATGTAATCATTTTAATCAGAGGCAAAGATTCACTGTGCATATCAAGAAATTGATAGGACGCTACGATCATTTACTGTAGCATCCTCTTGGCGTTTTTCAACTTCAATTTATGATATACTAATTTAAAACTAAACTTACAAAATCTTTAAATACAAGTATTTTAAAAAATGTTCAAAAATTACAACTGAGATTTGTAGAATATAAAATCTATATTTAATTTGATAAAAATTGTTCGTATTATCAGTTATGATTCTAAAAGTAGTTTCTTAAGTTTTGTCTTAAAATCCGCTAATGATATTGAGACAGTAGAGAAAGTAAATTATATTCTATTTCTGTGTATATATATGCTAATGAACTATTTTTTAATTCCATCTTGCTTCTTTCAATATCTGTTCCCTTGCATGGTCAGTTCTTCACGCAAGTAAAGTATTTTATTGTCTAAACAGTTCTAAATAAACACTTTTCTTATACAGATTAACTTTTAACTTATATTTCGTATTAATGATAAAAATAGACACATAATTCGTCCTACACACTGTGACTCGTAGCAATAGTGATATATTAAATCAATATTTTTGCTTTTGGAAAATGGTGAAGGCAGCAGATCCTAATAAGAAATGACTAGTGAACGACAAGATAAAGTGCGTTGTAGGATGACAAAGATAGTCTCAACTTATTCACCAATTTCTGATGGAAACTATGCAATTTGCAATATCATTATTGAGCCAATACACATATTACATGGATTGTCTCTTCGCCTACATTAGAATTGTGAGTCATAAATTACAAAGACCAATTACAAAGACCAGTTGTTGAATAGATAGTTGTGGCCACAAATTGCCTAAACTGATCGAGAAATTGCAGCACTTTCTTGTTCACATAACGACAATAAAGTGCCGCTATTACATTTGCAGCTAGATACATACATATAAATTCAAGAAAGGTTGACAAGATTGAAAATATAAAAATATATATGACCAAGGGGTATTCAAGCCATTCTTGAGGGCTAATTTCTATCCATGTTGTATGAATTTCTCAATTTCTTTTCAGTTTCTTCATTTATCTCCAAAATTGACGACTGTCTAAAAGCAAATAAACCAGGTTGGTGAGTTCCCAGAATATCCCTTGGTCACATATTTTATATTTTAAACTCGTCAACCTTTCTGGAATTAGTTGTATATCAGTACTAGGTGGATTTTGATTTTGCCTTAGTCTAAATTAGAATTGGATTGAAAATAAAAATATAAACTGTCTGTCTTCAAAAGTTGAAGAAACGATTTTAGTTTTCGTAAATCAATAGAGTTATGGCAGTGAAATATTTTTGGCATATAGATAAGTTCAGTCCTATTTTTCTGTACAAGTGTTTTATAATTAATATTTTTGATCTAACAACAAGGATTACAGATTCATTCATATTGGTGTATTGACATATCAGTATGATTATAATGAGTGCAGAATGTTCTTCTGCTAAAACTAAAGAACTTTAATGTATGATCAAGACTGAAAGAGTCTCAATCGTATAACTAATAATATGACAAGATAAGACACAATTATAAAAGTGAATTCTAAGCTTAAAAATATTGTTTATTAATCAGGGAATTCGTTTCTCGTTATGATGTTTTTCTTTCAAGTAACTTCAAGTACTACGCCTCCGTGATTTAGTTAAACGTGTGCCTCGAGTAAATTCTGACCGCAAATACGTCTATAACATATATTACATAATTATTATTAAGAAAAATTATGGCAATCAATTAATTACAAAAATAGATGAATATATTATTGATTCTAGTGGACAACACCATATGTTCATATGTAGCTCCGTTCTTAATTTTTTGTTGTATTTTGTATTTAAATTTTAACTTTATATCACTTTTGTTTTAAATTTGACTCGAGATTGTGAATATATTGCATATTTAAATCTCAGGTTTGCATTTAGAATTCTCAACTTTCTAAATACTGGTCCGGAAATTACAATCAAATATTTCAGTTCGCAAAAAATATATTGAGACGTATATTAGATAAACGAAACTACAACTATACTATTTTTTTATTTTTATCCTGTAACACTTAAAGTAGAACGTAATGTTCATAACAGACATAAGTTACGTAGAGTTTGTAGATGATTTCCCAAGTCCTTCTTAAAGTTTAAGTATCAACAAATACTTGTTCTAAGCTGTTCTGTAGTCATAAATGAAGGACATCCCTCAAAACTTGTCAACAATCTACTGACGCAAACGTAAAATATACCATGAGTTTTTCCAAGCCGGATATTTCCAATATATATCGTTATAATATTAAGCGTCGATTGCTTTGATTATTCTGAAGTATTCCTAAATTTACTTACAGTGAACAAGAGCTGCTAAGTAGTACAAAATAAGAAAATAGCGGAAATGACAGTAATTTCGACAAAAATTATGAACCCACAGACGTATTTATTTTATTAATATTATCTCAGGATCATTAGTAATTGTATAATAATGTTTTAAAGAAAATACTTGGTGATCTTTGACTGATTGTCACAATTACTTCTTTATAACAAGTATATAACAATTTGACACAGAACGTTTCAGAGATAACGAACGATCGAGTTATGGAACAAGTGAATTGTTATTGCATAAGATGTGAGTTTCGCAGACCAATAACCTTACGTTCGTTATTGTCACTACCAGGCCAATATCTGCGCATGCACATATGAACAAACGTCATTCATTCTGGATTTTCGTTCCTTTTCGTTCCTTACTTAAGTACCTCATTGAAATCTAAAAACAATAGTTGCCAATTATAAAACACCATTAACTCGTGTCGGGGGAACTCATTGTAAGCTGGACCAAAACAGCATATCACGCTCGGCTTCATCAGCGCCAACATGATGAGGGTGTGTGTCGTTTGTCTGCTTCTTCTAGGAGCTTTTTTCTTTGCTTCAGCCAGCGAGCTTCTGCTTGAAAATCCCATATTTAACGAAGGTTAGTACTGTTCTAATCTCTCTCTAAAGATTTGTAATTCTTTGATGTATTAATATGATGCGTGAGATGCATAAACTTTCCGGATGAAGGAAATTGTTGATGGTTCGAGTGTGTTTAGATTACTTTAGCTAGTGATAAGACAACAAAAACTAGTAGGGTAAGGAAAATTATTTAACAGGCGCATGAGTTCCGGAGACTGATCCAAATTAGACCATTTTTGTTCAGTTTCTTTTCCGAATTCAGACTTATGTCATGCACGGCTACAACTAAGCGAATAACAGTCGTTTGTTATCAATTTCCTTATTCATGCAAATTGTCGCCGAAATGAGGCCCGTTCCACCTAAAGGCGCATTTATAGTGACTTAACTTTTAATGTCGATAGATACAAATCATCGTAAATCAAGACAAAGCCAGAGAAAGGCCAGATAATTGTGTAACACTGGAATTATTGCTCTTTTCTACTAGAATGAGAAAACACCCTACGAGAAATAGTGAATTTAAGTGATACCATGCATTTTGAAACTATAAAATCAATATTATTGACAATAAGAAAGAAAAGTAAGTAAGTGAGTGAGTGAGTGAGCGAGTAAGGCAGTAAGTATTAAGTAAATATAAAGTATACAGGACTAACCTAGCTAGCTAGTGTTGCTATTTTCACTGTAGATTTTTGGGTACATGCATTCAATAATACCATAAATTATCTTGAGTATGAGAACAGTTAGCTAGTTTGTTGTCATTAGCTAGTTAGTCAGTATCACTGATTTGTGACAGGTTCCAGGACAGCAAGATATTTTGAATCCGGTGACAACCGCAGTGTCTTGGCACTTCTAACTAAATTGTGGTACAACTTTTGCAACCGATCCCTGTCTCCAATAACAGTTTGATTCCTAAATATTGTTTTGCAAACTCAGAGAGTGTTAAAGTTTAGTTTGTGAAAGAGTCATTGTTTTGTTGGTAGAGGAAGGCTTCAGTCACAGTGTTCAGTACATAATATGATAAATTTCCATACATTCATGAATTTATGATTTACTTTTAATCAGATATATCACTTTTATGAGTTCGCTTGTCATTGAAAAAAGGTTTTGCATATATATTAGGTAGTAGTTGTTAATTGGGTAGTTAATCATTTCTACGTTATTCTGGGTTTATTTTAAATATTGTAATTACACTTGATAATTTCGTTAGTTCGTTAGTTGGTTATTTGGTTGGGTTGGGTGGGTGATTGGTTGTCTAATTTGCTTGGTTAGGTGATGTAGATGGTTAGTTGATTGGCTGGTTGGTTGTTTGGTCGGTTGGTTGGTTAGTTAATTATCTTTTTTTTATTTTTTTTATTTATTTGGTTGGTTAGTAAGTTGGTTAGTTATTTAGTTAGATAGTTAGTTAGTTAATTAGTCAGTTAGTTAGTTAGTTAGTTAGTTAGGTAATTAATTAGCTATCTAATCAATTAATTAGATAGATAGATAGATAGATAGATAGATAGATAGATAGATAGATAGATAGATAGATAGATAGATAGATAGATAG
>JANVCJ010086554.1:0-10760 GCA_026413505.1 Epizoanthus ramosus
CTCCCCCCTTCTAATAAGGCCCCAGCTTAATTCAGGAAATAGTATTTTTTTAGCACTGATTAGATGACGTAATCCTCTATAATTATGCGTAATTATATGAAAATAAGAATTTATTTTAGAATTTGCGAATGATTTTATCATCTATTTTGTTGCTTTACCTATTAAACAGCCTTTTCTATTTGTTTGTACTTAATATTCTGCTGAAAATCAGTAAAAATAAAAAAACATGAAAAATCCATTTATTCTTGAAATTAGAGACGATTTCGCATGACTGTCCAAAGATTGATGCAAATGCAAAGACAAAGACAATACGATGATAGGAAAAGCTAGCGATTGGCTAAATCTGTTGTTGCAACAATTACGAAAATACAGAAAACCAATCAGACGGTCGCATGACAGACGTAAAGCAATCAGAGATGAAACTCATCGCATTGTCACGTCATTGTCATTGTCATTTGCATTACATGATGGCGCGTACGTGAGAGGAAAAAGGCCGCCAGTACTCAACATGAGGTAAACCTCTCGTAAATTTTATTGGTCAAAAACTGCTTTGATAATTGCAGACAATGAGCCGCTTTGGACAGTTAAGCGCAAGAGTCTCTAAACGTTTACTAAAAAGGTTATCATGATGATGATTAATGATCTGATGATGTTAGTCGAAAACATGTTTTCCCTTGCAAATAGTTTTAAAACAGTAATTGATAAATGATTTATCTTCTTCCACGCCATTGCACCATTTTGTTTTTCGTCAGTTGTGATTTAGCACAAGGTAGAGCCGATTTCGCGAAGGTGTCGCATTTCATTCCCAGTGTTATTTTGACTCCTTGAACTCTCACCAGTCTTGAGTGGATGGGTGACCGCTTCGGATTTTCGTGCGGTTTTCATGTGAATATGTTCAAAGCACATTCCCATGTCAGAAAGTGCGCCGAAAGTATTTTCGTTTTTGCTCCTTACGTATTTTCGCCTTTAGATTCTATCAATATCGGAGATACTTACCTTTTTTTCCTGTTTCGTATCAATTGTCTGGTGTGTTGTGTTGTGTAGCACATTGTTCTTGGAGAGGGACGTTAAGCCATTGACTAGCGTTCGACCTTCTATCGGGGAAATCAAACGAACATACGCACTTGTCGACAAGAGTAGGTTAATGCCGATGCTGTGGTCTGCCACCTCATCTCTATCTGCTGCTTAGTCCATCCAGCTCAGTGTAGGCTGTGCCCCGATGAAACACGTGGATCGTCTAGCGGCGTCAGAACCACCTTGTCGTGCTTTCAGCTCGATTTCGTGAGCTATGCATGTTTCGATTCAGCACGACCGGCTACAATCATTGACGATAAGCCCAACACACTAACTGACTCCTGATATTCCTCCAGCATAATATTGCAATTTCGTCATAATCAAAAGTGCGCGCGCATATCCAGGGTCGGTTTTCAGCCGTAGGTTTTATGGTGCGCCCGCGATATTCTCAGCAACCACGACTTGGGCGCATGAGCAAGTCATTTCTCATATTTGAGCCAATCAGAATGTCGCCTCGACAAAATTATGAGGGTGTAGCTGAAAAAATATGCGAATAGCATAAATTTAAGCTTGTATTCCAGTTTTTATATTCAGATTTTTCGAAATTCCGAATCTACGATTGCAATCCGAACAATTCGCCACAGAGCGCAGATAGAGGGATAAATCTGAAAGTTGTTTAGGAATGGGAGTTTTTACAGTTTTACAATTTACACCATTTAGAAATCTGATAAAACGAACTTCTGATTCTAACAGCGGACGCAGCGGAGGACCAATAACTTAATTTAAGAGTATGTAAATGTATGAAATATTTTTCATAACTCGAATAAGAGCAAATACATGGAAGAGAAACTAAAAATTATTTGAAAAATATCGACTTGTAATACAGGTAACTAGTTGCGTTGCCAGCGCGATTTAAAGCGCTATTATTTGGTTTTGGGTTCCCAAAGACTCACGGGAAGAAAGGCCTCCCACTCGGCAGCTATGACGAACAACAACAACAACAACAATAACAATAATAATAATAATAATAATAATAACAATAATAATAATTTAATACTTATAAAGCGCTGTTTACATGTGAATCTGATCAACAGCGCTATTTTACAATTATGAAAGATACAATTCTTATTACAATATATGGAAAAGTTTAAAATCTATATAAAGGTACTATATCAAAACTATATAAAACTAAATATGTACGATGGGGATAGGGGTAGGATGGGGATAGGCATAGGCATAACAATAGGAATAGGGATAAAGATAATAGAAATAGGGGTAGGGATAGGGATAGGGATAGAGGATAGGCATAGGAATAGTGACAAGGGTAAGATAATAGAAATAGAGCCAGGGATAGGGATAGAGATCGATATAGGGGTGAGGATAGGCATAGGCATAGCAATAGGAATAGTAATAAGAGTAAGATAATAGAAATAGGGATAGGAATAGAGATAGAGATAGAGATAGGGGTATGGATTGGGGTGAGGATAGGCATAGGAATAGTGATAAGAGTAAGATAATAGAAATAGGGGTAAGGATAGAGATAGGAATAGTAATAAGAGTAAGATAATAGAAATAGGGATAGGAATAGAGATATAGGGATAAGGGTGGGGATAGGGATAGGGATATGCTGGGATAGGAAAAGGGTCAGCATATGGGTATGGGTAGGGATGGACATAGTGTTAGATATAGGGATAGGTATAGAATTAGGAATAGAGATAGATTTGTGGGGTAGGGATAGCGATATAGAGATAATGATAGGGGTAGGGCTATAGAGAGGGGTAGGGATAGAGATTAGGATAACCCACGAACGGCCAAGGTATTTATTTAAGCCCCAGGGGTGCTGTCATTAGGACACCCCTCACTTAATCTTTCTCAAGTGTATACCTTTATACACCTAACAAATCAGTTTCCATAGTAACAGTGACGGGTTGATTAATTATTATTGCCATGGTAACAGTCATTGTAATCTGTAACAGCGGCCATGTTGGATTTTGAACTTTTAAAATATTTTCAGAATTTCTAAAAAGCGAGTAAAGCAATTAGCAACACAAAAAGGCAATACTTTTTGTGCATAGATTAATATATATGATGACGTCATATAATTATAGTCACACGATGTATTAAATATTATAGGCTACATCTATTTCATGGTAGTTGCTCTAAAGAAAATATGTAAGATAGTACAAAATCATTATGGAGCTCAAAACCAGCCCACCCCCTTGTTCCTTTAGTAAGAGAGGACTGATTAGGGACCGGACTTGGACAAGGAATTCGGATACAGGCAGAGGTGTTAAAAGAGAGATACAAAGAAATGGATGGGCAAATAGGTAAGGATGAGAATTGGCGCGAGGACTGACATGGATGTAGAGCGATAAATAAGCCTGCTCGCAGGATGGAGATAGGAATAGGGGCATATAGCGATATATGGATATGAATAGGGACATATAGCGATATATGGATAGGAATAGGGACAAATAGCGATATATGGATAGGAATAGGGACAAATAGCAATATATGGATAGGAATAGGGACATATAGCGATATATGGATAGGAATAGCTAGGGACATATAGCGATGTATGGATAGGAATAGGGACATATAGCGATATATGGATAGGAATAGGGGCATATAGCGATATATGGATAGGAATAGGGACATATAGCGATATAAGGATAGGAATAGGGACATATAGCGATATATGGATAGGAATAGGGACATATAGCGATATATGGATAGGAATAGGGACATATAGCGATATATGGATATGAATAGGGACATAGAGCGATATATGGATAGGAGAAAGGTTAATGATATCTGTTGGATAGAACGACAATTACGACTTTATTCATTCATTTTAAGCAAACGTACATTTACATTTGATTTTTGAGAATTTTACAGGAGGGAGAACGAGAGAACTAACTACATGATTTAATTTTAATTTTTAATGACCACTGCCGAACAGTTTTTGGCATGTTTTGTCTTCAATGAACATGTGATAAATCCTTACATCTCCAAACTAATTTCTATGCCATTCAATTAGTACAGATTCATTTGTCTTTATTAAAAAGAAACTAAACGCGCAACTAGATGAATTGATGTTAGTAATCGAAATTATCTCTCGATATAAACATTCGTCCAAACTTTTGAGAACAACAACTAAAAATTAATTGTTTCAAAAAATATCATTTGCTATAGCGACAACAACCACTCGATTGAGTGCGGAAAATACATATGTAATACTGAAATGAACTATCAGTTTCGAGATGGAATTAGCTATATTTAAGAACTTCCAGCTTGTATTCTTGACAACTGTACTGTAGTGAAACCTGACTGCGTGAAAGTCGGAGCCATTCAGGTGAAATATTTTCCGTGATGACTGATGTTTAGTACGTCAGTTTAATCTGTGCATTAAATCTTTCCTTTTGTTTGTACATTTCACAATAAAATAACTTCTTCTTATTCAACCGTTATTGCTTACAGAAGATAGAAATGAAAAAAGAACGGTCTGACGCAAATTTATTCCGTTTCGCGTCAACGAAAGTCCGTTTTAGCCTTATCTTCGGCTTATCTTTTGCCTTCAGTTAACGAGTCGAGAGTTTTATCCGCGTAAACGGATGTTCTAGTTATCAAGTTTTGATGTATAATCTACGTTAAATAAATAAACCGCCAAAATGCGAATGAAAAGATAAATGTTTTAGTGGTTTGTAAGAAAGTGGAGTCCAATAGTTCTTGCACTCATTCGTCTTGTATCAATCTTAACACATTTTAAATAGTTATTTTATCCTGAGAGGTAAAAAGTAGTAGCTCTCTGTTAGTCAATTTGCTCTTGATGGATCAGGCAAGAAAAAGATGATTAATTCGTTTTCTTTCCATCCGAAAGCACTTGAAAATCGCTTCTTCTGAGATGTCGGTCTTTCATACAAGAGCTTCAAAACTATACTGTAGTTTGCAATTGACAATGTGTAAAAAACCTTTACTTCTACGGTAAGTCAGTTGATTAAATTCGATAAAATTTCGTGGGAAGGTTCTAATGAACATTTGGATGTTGTTTTCTCCATACAAACGGGTATTGTATGTCCAATACCAGGTTTCATTTACCACGTTTGATAAAACTTTCTCTTCAGTTTATATTCGGACGGATGTTTAAATAGTTGATATCAGTGCGGTTTTGACAGAGTGATTATTTGCGAAACAAATACAGCTGAGAACATGGCTGAGAAAGTGAAAAGTTCTTTAATTAATTGCAGTGCGCGTGCGCTCAAGTTAGATTCTAAAAATGGCGTCATTTCATTCGATGTAGTTTGAATTCGAACACAATGCCGAAGGGTTTGAAGCGAAAAACTCTTCATCGTTTCTGAAGTGTACTTGGAAATCAACGAGGCGAGAGGTTTGGAAAGTTTCGACAAGTAGAACTAGTGACTGGCCATGTGATCTGGGTGATTGACAGAAAATGCGGTCACGGCAACAAAGGGGGGCGGGTCAAATTTCACTTGTCTAATTCGCAGCTCGTCGCCGATCATTTCCCAGTATTCACATTCAGCTACTCAACATATACTCACTACACTCATGCACAGTTTGGCGTCGCGATTCACTTGATTTATTCCAAGCTCTTGTCGACGTCCGCTTGTATTTCGAAGTGCTTTAGGAATATGTCCTGAGTAGCGATCATGAAAATGAAAGATGATGGATCAGAAAATAGAAGAGCTCAGGCTGATGACGAAGATGAGAAACTGAACGGTGAGGTAGCGAGCATGGACGAGGAGGACGAGTCTTCGATGACTCACGCGCTCACTTCGAATGGCAAAAGCCGCAACAAAGTGCATCGAAAACGGCGTGGCTCTACTTCGCCCGAGGAAGATATAATAGATGGATTCGCTATCTCATCGTATCCTTCGTTGGAGGCTTTAGAGGTGAGTTGTTTGTGGCTGAGTTTATCGAGCTATTAACAGTTACAGGTTTCAAGCGAGCTGGTGCTTTTCACCCGCGTTGTAAACATTGAGGAAACAATGTAACTCGATTACTTTGGGAGGAAAAAAATTATCAGGCATTCATCTCAGCTTCGGAATTGAAAGAACCTCAAAGAATTGGATGTATTCATTGAATATTTTGTCGTACTTTTAGCCATTTTGTGTACCAAAGGCGGCAAGGGAACTTTGTAGTTGGTCTAATGTTTACACAAGTTAATAATTCTCTCGAAGGCGAACTTCAGGTTCCACTTCCTCCACGCTGAATGAATGTCACGGAAAAGGATTTTGAATGAAATTTCAGGGTAAGCTCGTTGTTTTCGGAAACAGTAAATAGCTTTATCATCTTTATGACTTGAACCATGGCCGAAGTTTGCTCGCCTTCAAGACAAGAGGCTGACTTCGTGCTTCTTTCATCACTTGGGAACGTCTTTCCATTCAATGAGTCATGCAGCTTTCGAGTCAAAGTGGTTGTGTGGAGAGCTCCTCAAGGGCTGTAGTTGTACTGTATTTCTCTTGCGTGTCAGATTCATACCGATATCATACCTGCCAAGAGATACTTCGAAATATAATTTAGCAAGTAAACCCAACGCAAACCACAAGATAGTTTTCGATTAGTGATGACAAACGCTAAAATCACCTCGCATGCTCCCCTGCAGACGGACCTTGGCTTCAGCGCGTTTTTTTGTCATGTTTTTTCCTAACAGAGAGCGGTGACCAAACACTGTTGCCTATTACTGGAGTCAAGACCTTCCGGAGAGTAATTCAAGGCGAGGTTTAGGGAGCATAGGTCGCTTTTAGAATGTCGGCGCATTTGTTCATGATAACACGGCCACAGGTGAAAGGCAGCGAGTGATGGAAAATCGGTAAAATTAAAGCACGAAACTTCATGTGGCTGACAGTGAACACGTATAGCTGTTTAGCAGGGCATCTGCAAGTTGATCTTGGTGATGGGCGATGAAAAGTTTATAGACCAAGACCAAATGTTATGACGCTGCAAATGTTTTGCGGCTAGCATCTTGGAAATATTTAATATTCGGCCATTAAACGGAGAACTATCATATTCGTGGCTCATGTGATTGGATTAAGTCATTAGCAAACATATTTCCAACTTGAGTTTCGCCTCCAACTGCCTGTTGGAAACTTTCGTGTATGAAATGTGTTACGCTTAGCCTTTTGGCAGTAAAGATAAATGATTGTCTTTGAGAATGGAGGGCAACAGCAATATATTACAACAACAAGATTACATCCGGATAATAGAGTTTATATTCAATACCTAACAGTAACACATCGTTTACACGCCTGCAACAAGACACCCAACATTTCATTTATTTTGGGTTGTTTGATTCTGAGGTCGACCGGTACATTCAGTTGTCTGATCCACTATAATACAGTTTGATCTATAACAATATGGTACATGAAATGTGATATAACCCATACAAACCCACCTGAGCCATAGACATTTTCTATCTTGGATTGGTATAGCTGCAGTTTCTTGTAAATACACCTTTGTTTAATTTTCTTGGTTTTTGACACTTGTATGCATTTCCTTTTCTTTCATTGTGGACGTGTTTGGCATCTTTTTACAATATTGAGCCAGGATTCAACATATGTGCTCAAGAGTTGTGGAGTTGCCCCTTGGGACAAAAATTACTGTTTACCTAATGTTTCCAAACTGCTTGAAATGGGACTATTTTTGTGAAATGAAGTCAGTGATAAAGCATCTTCAGTTTTAGGAGTAAACATTTTATATTCCAGACTAATACTTTTCAGGGTTGTATTAAATAAATTATAGAATGCTATCAGTTTTTGGGGACGTTGATCCACCCCATTGAAAACAGTGTTGAGGCTATTCCATTTAAGTACGATGTTGTCAAGGAGACTTCAATTAGAACTTTAGCCATGTAATTTTGTAATCAGAATTGAACTCTTAGCTTTGGGTTTGGAGGTAATTGAGAAAGTTAAATTTTCACCTTTTTGTATTCACTCATTATAGAATCTGAACATACTAATTCGATGGACTAGTCAACAGAAGTTGTGGATTTATTTGTGCAGTTCTTCTGTATATGCCATTTTCCTGATAGAAGCATCAAATATAGTCTTGAAAGGTATTCGAGTGTTAAATGTTATGTTTTTAAAATGTTTGTTATCCACTTTTTTGTTAGAGGCTTTAAAAGTTTCACTCACATTTTCTTTTAATATTAATGAGTTCAGACATGCAAGATGTTTCTTTAATGAAGGTGAACAACCCCAAATTTTGTTATTTTATTTATTTCGCTTAAATCAAACAATAATTATAGTAAAGGATAAATGACACATTTGGCTGTCAAGAAGCAGTGATGTGTTATTTTATTGATAGTAGTTAAATTATCACCAAACAATAATAGTAAGATCAATTTGGTCACACATAGGCAGAAAATGTGGTTGCCTCAGAATAATTTTAAAATCTGAACTTCACGGGGTGTGAGTAATGGCTTGGTTACTAATGGGTTTGTATTTTGACAGTCGAATGGCCCAAGCAAGCCGAACATCATTGATGGGACCCATTTGCATCCAAAGATTGCACGTCGCAGCATGGAAAATGGAGTGAATGGGAAGAAAAAAAGATCAGAAAAGCGCCGGGCCAGGGTAGGTTGTATTCGGAGATCCCCATACTGTGTTTTTGGTTGTGATGATATTGAAGGTGTTGGAAAGTCAGTTGTTACATCCACAAAATAGATTGTAGCAATGGGAACTGTTTGGTAACGTACAGCTGTGATCGATTGTCAAACCCAGAGAATTGTAAACCCAAATAATAGCTAGCTTAAGTAATTGAAGCAGTTAGACTTGAATGAAGTTTAAATATTTATAAAGCTGGATTTTAAAATGTTTCTTGCATGTTTTTGTTAAGGTTTTTCAATTGACATCACTTGAGTCTTACCACCAACTGTTTGCTGATTGACATAGCTGTATTAGGCCTTTCTTCTTTTGTATAACGTGAAAAATAGTCTTATTTAAAATTGTCTTTGCATCACTGATGCTTTCTGTCAATAAAGCAGCTGAAAATATGAAAAAATATTTTAAACCATTGTTCTAATTATTGCATTTGTTTCCTTTTTGTTTGGAACTTGATCACTGGAAAGCCACTGGCAACTGCCCCTGATCCCAACAAGAGCATTCAATAATCAAATATTATAAATTATTGTATATATAATTGGTAAAATTTTGTGGAATAAACTGAACAGTGTTGCGAGAGCTTACCAGTAATCTTCAATTTCATAGAACTGTGCTGGTAACTTTGCTAATACATTTAATTATTACCCAGTGTTTATATTGTATATATATACATCAATAAATTCAGTACACAGACATTTTGACAAACATGATAAATAGATTCAGATTTCAGATTTTGTAGTCTACAGAATGTAGACAGGTTAAAAATTAATACTGTATTCCTTAAGAATAAAATAAGTTGTACTTCTTAAAATTATGAATCGATATCATTACTGACAGTATCTGGCTGTATTGTGTGGTAGTGTTTATTATCTAAACTAGAGATTAAGTTTACGAAGTCTGCATTGTCACAAGTTTTGCTGAAGAACTGTGCGTGTTCTTAATGTATAAATGTGTGTTAGGTAATTGTGGGTGTTATTTTTTACACTGTATTCTACTGATTCTAACAATAGAATGTTGTTGAAACCTTTGGAACACTTTTCTGATTTAGTAAACAGTGGCGAACAGTGGGCAAAATGTAGACAGGACTTGATAAGGTGTTGAACCTTGGACTAGACATATCAGATCCTGATATCTTGTTGAATTTAGCCAACGGATTGAATTGTATGTACATGTAGTAGTAAATATACAAACCTGTGAATAGCCATTGCCACAAAATGTTTATTTTAAATATAAATTTTTATTAAGTTCATGTTGTGTTATGGTTGCAAAACAGTGTATATACTATTTTATGTTTTTTTTCATGCATGAATGCCTGGAGGTGAATAGAACTGGATATTCGTAGTTTTATTAACCAATCAGAGCACATGTTAAGCATTATTCTCTGGTTTGGTATATATACTATCAAATAACAATACAAGTACTAGTATAGTCTGCTACACTCTGGTTACCTTCCATTAACTAGGGCTGGCCATCCTGAACAGTCAGACCTCAATGAAGTGGACAACTGTTATGTCCATTATTTAGTTCGTGATTTTGTTTTGAACAGTTTGTTCCCCTGCAGTTAAATTCATAAGTTTGGGCAAAGAGAGTCCATAATATGGATTTGTATTGACATTTTTAGATTTTCATATTATTGACCACATCAGACCATTTATAACCAGATGTCATTGTGGAATTTTCAACTTTAGTAATAATAATATCAATGTTATTTTAATTTATAAATATTGATATTGTTTATTATTAGATTCAAAAATCCTCAAATACCTTAAACCAGGAAGTAGACCATTTTGTAGTATTGTTGTTTCATAGTGATCTATTGCTGCATAAGAAATATAATTTATATATAAAGTAAATAAACCTGTATCAGTACAGTGGATAATAAACTCTGTACAGTTTGTAGTATCTTGGATTTGGTGAGGTGGTAGTGAATGGGATTGCGGCACATGTTTTATACTCTTATTAACCGAGTGCGAGGTCCATACCGTAAGTTACAGACCCGAGTTTTCCTTATGGCCCGAGAGCGCAGCTCGAGGGCCAATGAGGAAAAAATGAGGGTCCGTAACTTACGGTACGGAACGAGCAAACTCGGTTAATAAGATGTTTATTATATGGCTCCAATACATGTTT
>JANVCJ010086565.1:0-10759 GCA_026413505.1 Epizoanthus ramosus
TCTACTCTACTCTACTAACCCAATCTGGGCTAGGGGAGGAGGGCAGGCGATTCATCCCACCCCCACGCCCGCACAATGACATTTCGCTTTACATTGCAATGCTATTCAATCTATAACTTAGGTAGATTAATAGGCAAGTTTCAACCGCATTTTGTGTATATATTTTCCGATATAGGTGATCACGTGACCGTGATCGTGTAGGATCGTGTTTGGGGGACAACGCCTTATATTGAAGTCTCCTCCCTGCTGTTCGTTTGAAGGTGAGGAATTTTTGAGTCTCGTTTTGCCTCACTGTTGCTGCAATGGAGTGTTTTTGTTTAACAAATACAACACGAGACTATATAGATGTATATCAATGCGCCAACGTTATGACCGAAATAGAATAGGATTTCGAAAAATTTAATTAAAATTCACTCAGAAATTGTGCAAAACAAAGTTAAATACATACCGACAATTGCAACTAGAGGGAAAGTCTTGTTCAACTAAAACGAGGGACAGCTGTAGGGGAAGACCTGGGACTACAAGAGGTCTAGAGTAAAGAAAAGGTTTAAAGTAAAGTCTAACCAAGCAAAAGCCACAGCCAGTTGGGTGCTGGTCACCCATGTCCAGGGTTATTTGCTGCCCCCGCCCATGGTACTCAAGGGCATGCTTGCCTAGGGCGTTGGATCGAGATGGAGCGATGAACAAGAAATTAAATTGGGCTAAATTGTTTCCAGAGAACACATTTGAGCCACAAAAGTAACAAAGGACTATAAATATTACAATCCGACCATAAGGCGGATTTTGCTCGCTACGATTTGTCGACCCGAAGTTCATGAAGAAAATGTATATAATCGAAAAATATTTTGCCCAGCAAAATCCATAGTATTACTAATCGCCGGGTCGAGGTTAGAATCTATCCTATTTACCTCGACAACGCACCAAAGTTGTGTGAATGTAAATTGTAGCATGCTCTTGAACTTGGCAACTAAGATGCAATAAAGCATAACTTGATCATGATACAGTGTAAGACTACGTTCACACGGTACCGGACGAATTTTCGACCGGCTGAAAATGTGACCGGACATTTTGTTCATACGGAACCGTTCAATACTTTCGCTCTGTTCACAAGGAACTGACGAACCAAGTTTGAGTTCTAACTTTTGTCAGTGGTTTTACCAACTGCCCGGCATGGGCAAAGCGCTACTTCCCCAACCACGAATTTTCTACCGGCCATCAATTTGTGCGTTTAGGTGTTCCGTTCCCACGAATTACGCTAATCGTACGATAATTTTTAAAATTGGTCAAGGTGTTTAAACTCTGCAAATTTTTGATCGTACCAGCTAAATATTCGTCCTCGATTGTTGGAGATCGAATTTTTGAACAGTTACACGTCCAAACTTTCGTACGATAAGAGTGGTTCCGTGTGAACGGAACACTTAAACGCATGAATTTTTGACCGGTCGAAAATTTGTCCGGTACCGTTTGAACCTTAGAAGCTGTTATTAGGCAATGATGAACGAGTATTAACAATAAGAAACCTTGTAACATTTCATTTAGTTTTGATAAATATTGTTTGAAAATCAAGTTGTTCCTGACTTTTTAAAGCAGTATTTATTTCGTAATTTGAAAACAGTACATGCAGGTCTGTAACATCACGATACTGGAATTATCAATAAAATATTGCCTTGAACGGTTGTCGCGTTATCACTGAATAACAGTCAGCAGCGCTGTCGGTGACATAGCTACGTTGACTGTGATGCAATCTTTATAAAATATTCAAGACCTTTTTCAAAATGCGTTGCTTTACCTGATTCGTCTATTCGCTACGAGTGATGTAAAAATATTTCCAGTCGTAATTGTAACATGGAATTCAGTGTAGATGAATTAGAACACCAGTTAATGCTTGAGTAACTCATTGATCAGGATATAGTTTTACATCCTTTATACGATTCCATTGAAACCTGAAGAGACATTAACCAAGTGCAAGCTTAGCCAGTTCAGTCTTTGTATTGCCCGAATATTGGACCCGCAGGTACGTATCCTATATGAAATTTCCAAACCTTTTGGCCTTGATGTACTAATTTAGTTTTCAGTGTTAAAACAGGATATTTGGCAGACACTATAAGCAAGAACATTTACTTCCGTCAACTCTTTTTTATAAGAACATTTAAGTGTGGAGTCGAGCTTTTCAGTTTATTTTGACGTTTTCGGCCTGAATCGTTCTTAGGATGGTTTTTATGTGTACAGTGTTAATTTGAGCAAGCTGTATTGAATTATATCAGACAAAATCTCGTAAAACAGATTGATTCGTCTGATGTCAAACATGTCACCAATACTTGAGGGACTAACAATCCTCTTCTGAACTTGAATTAGAACAATTACTAGAAAAATTACTAGAAAGCATCGTATTTGAAGATCTGCAATTATTGAACATGTAGTTCTCCTATCCGAATCCTAAATCGAACGCAATGTTCTTTTAAGTAAAAGATTCTTGAACAAATTCCAATTAGTATGTCCTTAAACCTGCATAGGCGATCTTATAAAAATAGTTCTTATATGATATAGAAACATGAATGATACTGATAGTAGTGATGGAGAGGCAGATGAGTGCAAATCAGTGAAAGTAAATTTTGTTAAACATAATAATGCTGATAATTAGCGTAATTTTAATTAACAATAACGAAAATTAATGTATCGTTTATTTCCTATAATAAGGTATCTTCTTTTATCGAATTTTGCAATAAACTCGTTCGCTGTTCTCATGCTCTTGTGTGTTACTACATTCGACACTCGAAGATAAAAGTCGTATCTTCGCACAGCAATGTAAGATCCTCTATAAGTTTGAGAAGTTTTCAAAGATACCGTTATTATAGTATTATCTCCATCTCTTGATCTATAGCTTTTTTGTAGAAGATCGTAGAATACGATTAGGATGATACGGCTTTAGCCAGTTTAGGGGGGGGGGGGAGACAAATATGAAGGAGCAAGTTTATGTGGACATTTGCGAGTGAGAAGTAAAATTTTGAAATGTATTCATTGAGAAACAGGGAACAAGTGGAGATTTTTAGTATTGGAGTAATGTGCTCGGAACGCTTTGATCTGGTAAAATTAGTCTTGCAGCAGTATTTTGAGCAGTTGTAATTACTGAAGCAAGGAGTGGAGCAAAATTAAAAAAGAAAACTGATATAAGTGATTTCTTATTTTGCCAATGTTTCTTACAGCAAGGATTAGGCGTACTGCGTTCTTGCAGATGTTGCGGACATTACGCTTAATACATAGATATTTGTCCAACACAACGCCGGTCAGAGACCGGACGACCAACAGAGCACCCTGTCTAATATTCAGTGATGTTTGCTAAAGCTGATCGCTGACGGAATCTTGTTTAAGAAATTGATTACTGTCTATCTCGCTTGTTGCCCATTGTTCCTGCGACACTAAGGTTCCAGTCATCAAACTAGCGGCAGATCGGAACGGCCACAAGATTTATTCGAATAAATTCAACGAGCCAACTGTAATTGGCGGAATAAATCTCATATGGGAGTTAGTTAGAGCCAGCTCATTGCCTCGGATAAGGCGTATAAACTAGAAAACGAAAGGCCTATTAAGCTATTGTTAACTTTCGCCGAAAGACTTCACACTCTTGACCATCAAGATTATATTTTCGGTGTCTCTTTTTAAAATCAACGCCTTTTAGAGAAAGAAATTATTGAGCTAGAAACGTTACTGGTGCTTCTGTCTAACGAACAATATTAGTGAAAAGGATGAGCCGGACTAAGAAAATTGCAATTGGGAGTTAACATAGGTGATGACTCAAATTGAATGACCACGAATGAATAGTAAAAATATCTGTTTGCATTTGGATTTCTCTACCTAACCCAGACAGCAAAACTCGCGAGATGTCCGAGATCGAGAAGACGTGTAAACTACCTTTCTCGAAATCTCGTGACCAAAATAGCAAAACGGCTGGCAATCTATACCGTATACCAGGCCCGGCCAGGAGGCTATAGTTTCTATAGGCTATAGTTTATGTTTCGCCAGCGTGCCAGGAGACCATGCTGAGGAAATGCGCTTTGCACATTTTGCGCGTTGTGCTTCGAAAGTTGTCATAGTTACAAAGAATGAGCAACAACAAAACGTGGCAACCACAATAACTCGAGAAACTTATTCAAATTGTTTTTGGTAGATGTTTTTTAAAACCTTTATAACTTTAAAATTGCAAGCAGCATTGATTTCTCTGAACTCGAAGACGCATCGAGCTGGTGACATGAAATGTGCTTATCGACTTTATTTGAACATGTCCTCCACATTCCGACCGTTTCACTTATATCGCGATACTGAAAACTACGATTATAGTTTATTGCGGACCGGCATGTGGTGCGGACAATTAATAGGTGACAATAGATATTTTAACAATCTAATAATCGTACTGTGCAAACATTTCAGTACTTACTGTCCCATTGTCGGATCTCTCTTGCTAACAATCCATCGTCTCGTTATATATATTGTTTAGATCGAACATCAAGCAAATCAGTTTATACTCTCTAACTTAACTCTAAGCGTGCCGCTTTTGATTCTCGTGGTAGATTTAAGTATGCAAAAACCAGCTGTATTGATGAGAAAATTGATCGGCCTTGTTTCCAGACCGCTGCGCTTGCGTACTTATGACTGATGGGTTATTGTTATGCAGTGCTCGGAATGAAACAAAGGGATCAAGGAAGGTCGTACAAATCCAACTCTCCTCCAAGGCCGGGAATCGAACCTGGAACCTTCTGATTTACAGTCCGACTGCGCTAACTGTGCTCACACAAGTATAGTACCATTGACCTTATTAGCTCGTGTATTTATTTACCAAGCGGCGAATAAGCCGTCAAAAACGATTATTAATAAATTATGAAACGGCCGAAGTTTCTACATTGCATCCGCTACTATCTAAAATCCTTCGTGATAGAAATCTATGATTTACTCTTCTTTATTACATAGATTTCTGTGAAGAACTAGGTTGTCTCACTCTTTAAATTATTTTTGTTTTAATTTATTTTGTAAAATGTGGAAATAATAAACCTTTGAGATCGTGTAAAGTCAAGAACACCTAAGCACTATTTCCTTGTCAACAAGCCCTAAGCTTTTAAGGTATTCTTTTGATATTTAAGAAAAGAAAATTTAGAAATTTGTTGAAATATAACAGAAATGAAATTACAAGTATTACCTGAAGATGAAAATGGTTGAAAACGTTTCAAAATGTTACCATTTTATATGATATGAAATTACAAATGATAACGATAAAGCCTGCAGGTTCACACTAGCGACGGAAACGGAGACAGAAGCGGAGATGAAAGCGTAAGGGCTTATGTTCAAGTGTGAACCAACACAACAGAAACAAGAGTGGAAGCCTCGCTTTGATTCCGAGATCCTCGCTTGTGCGCTGTTTTGCTCAAGGGACTGGAAAAGAGCTTTTTGATTGGTTCATTTTCCGGTTTCCATCTCCGCTTCCGTCGTCCTGGTTCACACTTCGACGTAAGTGACGGAAACACGACGGAAGCAGAAGAGGCGACGGAAGAAAAAGGAACGTTCCGTTCTTTTTATCTGCGCTTCCGTCGAACTTCTGTTTGTGCTTCGGTCTCTGTTTTCCTGGTTCACACTAGAACGGAAGGCTTCTTCCGTCTCCGCTTCTGCTTCCGTCGCTAATGTGAACTGGGCTTAAGTAAATCACAACTGCAAAGAAGCGATACTAAAACTAATTATGAAGCTTATTAGTAACTGTAGTAGAGAATCATTGACCTTATTACCTCGTATATACATTTACCAAGCGGCGAATAAGCCAACAAAAGCGATTGTTACTAAATTATAATACAATTAATAACATTTCATAATGTGTAGTGTACCAGTTGAAAGATCATTTCAAACATGACACTCACTAACGGTAATTACAATCAGATCAGGTTTGACATCGAGCAAGGAAGCCACAATGAGTAGCCTCTTCTTGTTATCGCTTGTGACGACGGTGGCATTGGTCTCCCTGAACGACCTTGGAAACGCCACAATTGTGCCTCCGAAATTTGTGTACAGAGCAGACTTCAGAGGTACAAGAACAATATTCAAGTTTGGATTACGGAAAATCGGAGATAACATCAACATGTTGGATCACGTTCAAGGTTCATCTTGTAGTTATGGTCCAAACCCAAGCACCGCCTTTGTCGCCACAACTGCTGAAGAAGCGTTCGCTGAGAGTTGGGCGGGAGATCAGCTGTGGATCGATAGATTCAGGGCAGGGCCTATCGTTCAAATCTACAAGATCCGTGCCACGCCCGATTTCTATGATTGCTATGAGTCGCTGTTGCTATCCTCCAGGAATTCCAGGAACAAGCATAAACGGGCAGAGTACAGCGCCGCAGCAGCAAAGTATCAGTACCAGAAGGAATGGCTGGCATACAAAGGAATTCCCATCGAACTGATTGTAAGTGCCAGGGTTTTCGACAAGGACCAAGGAAACCCAGGAAAACTGCGATTCCTTAGATTTGAGGAGAATCCCGCTTATGTCGAGGCAGACACTGAAGGCAACTCCAGCCCGTTCAATGACCAAGGAAGCAGCTCCAGTGATAGTGTATCGTATTTGGTCAGCCGTCTTCCATATCTATCCAGTTGCTTCGGATCCTGTCCTTCCGACAGTGTATTAGACAAGCCTTTAGCACGACAAGATGGTTCGCCTCCTAGGACCTGTCCGACAGGGAAAATCGTATTTGAGACCACACTGAACGCTAATAAAGCGACTGTTTGGGATCCTGTGGAGAACAATCGAAGGGAGAGAGTTGTTCCATGGGAAGAAGAAACAATCATCGAAGGTCACTTAGTTGAGAAGCCAAAGAGGTAAGGAAGACAGGAAGATTGTTGTATGTTGAATCTTTTGTGATGTGGATCTTCTTAGTTCCCAGCAAGTGGTATATTTGCTACAATAATGTTTATCATATACCAAATGTTTTGTGCGCGATCTGATTGGTTCCATATATCGGAATATCCTGCAATAGTCCGAGCTCACATACTAATTGACAAAATGGTGTCGAGATTTCCCGAAATAGATACACGAGGCGGTACGTACTATTTTCAAAAAAGCTATTTTCAGCGATATAATAATAATAATTCACTGATTCACTAGTTTGGTATATGCTAAAACAATTATTCTCCTTAGTGTCGGTGAGTACAAGTAGCTATAGTATATTCACCTCTCCGCATTCGCGGCTCTGTGAATATCCTACGCTACTCACCTCCACTTCGGAGAATAATTGCTAATTATTGACCAGACTATGCTTTACAGATATAAATAAGAGAGCGAGCCTAGCCATTACAATGTTGTGATAAGGTGAGTTCCAGTAACCATTTGCAAGGCTTATTAGAGGAGGTCACCTTCAGAATTGGGTTAGACAAACTAGGAGAGACATACTGTTAAGTTAGTATACTAATATTGGGTTATTGGTTGTTAATTAGATGTTGAACTTGTAGATCTTGTGTTATATTCATGGTAATTTTTGCTTGTGCGGAACATTTTCAGGAAGCTTGAAGGCAAGATGCAATTGTGATATATGAAAACATAAACTGTGCAATGTGAAATGGTGCAAAACTAAACATATCTGTTATTGACCAAGAGCTAGCTTCCTATACACACACTTAATTCACTGTGCCTCTGGCGGTTCCTTTGGATTTATGTAAGTAAGTAAGTAAGTAAGTAAGTAAGTAAGTAAGTAAGTAAGTAAGTAAGTAAGTAAGTAAGTAAGTAAGTAAGTAAATATATAAGTAAGTAGGTATGTAGCCGTGATGGGTAGGTAAGTAAGTAAGCAAGCAAGCAAGTACGTATCTTAGTAAGCAAGCAAGTAAGTATCTACTATGTGGGCAAGTTCATTAGTACTCTATACCATTTAGTGTGTGTTTTTAAACCCTCGTTAAAAAAAGTTTCATTGATTGATTGATTGATTGATTGATTGATTGATTGATTGATTGGGTGGGTAGGCCTAGTAAGGAACACCTTGTCCTATTGTCTATCTACCCGCCATTGGCGAATTGGTAAATAAATAAATAAATAAATAGATTGATTGATTGATTGATTGATTGATTAAGGTTACCGTATAGTTTGAGTGGTGTTTTCAGATATCAGCCTGTAACTCTGTTAATACGCCTCGGATACCCGCAAACCTATATATCAATGGAAAGCTTATACAATTCTCTAAATTATGGCGAAATCAGTTTTTCATAATCATATTTCATAAACAAATACAAGCGCTGTATTTCCGATCGAACGCTTCTGCTTCTAGTGGTCAAAAGTCCCGCAAAATCCAATTTCCGCCATCGCGTGCCACCTTCCTAATTTCAGCAGGGGATATTTTTATTAAATGCGTGGTTGATTTTCTAGAGATTATCAACGAAATACGAGTATTTGAAATGCTAAGATCAAGAACGGACGCCGTAAAAAAACTAAAAGGAATTTCTAAAATCCCCCGGCACGCTTTAGATTATCAGTCATTACTCTATAGCCCTGTGAAATTTGATGACCATAGATAAAAAATTTAGAGAGTTTTTGTGTGGCAGTAATTCGTTGTGAAAGTAGTTTTGAGAAAAACGCATTTGAACCATCACGTCTACCACATCTCAAGTTTCTCAATCTCCGCCCCCCCCCGTCCCTCATCCAATCAGCGCGGTCGAATTGATCCAAGTAATCCTCCGGTAAGACTGCGATGTATTTTTATACAGCCCTTTTGGCGGCTCTTGCGAGGCAGGTATCTGAGCTGAAAAAGCTTCTGTTTATTTATGCTTTATTTCTCCTAGTTTTTGGTTTAAGTAATCCTTAAATAACTTTCGCTAATTACAGGATATTGAGTGTTTCAACTGCCAGTTATCTACGACATGCCTAAGGATAAAGCAAAGTGTAATCGTTCTCAAACTCTTCGTGGTGTTAATCAAAACCGAAGGCCAACGCGAGCTGTTGTTGACATCGCTGAACTATCACAAGGCGATGTAGAAATTTCACACATTGGGTCTGGCTGGCGCTTACAGTGCTAACATATGTGGTTAGTCCTGATGAAAAAACGAGGACTTGACTTCATATAAATTTGAAATATACTGTAACTCGAAATGTTTAAGTTGTATGGCACCGTACACTCCTAACATATATCATATCATCTTAGACTACATAATACACGTTTAGAATAGCACTAGTACATTCTTAAAGAATGATGTTAAATTAAACATAATTTTCACATAATGTGGTAATCCATTCTTGTCTCATAACTAAACCGTATTTGTATTGCAGCTGTTTAGTGAACCCAGGCACAAATGGCGTCAAGCTTCTACAAATAACCTGCGCCGAGAACACGTTCTTCGACTCATTCGTCGTGCTGTTGAGGGCAGGAATTGGTTCAGATTTGGTTGTAGACAGCAAACACACCGATGGCGTCACCAGCCGACCCTGGAAGAAGAATGCAAGTAAGATTCCGCTAGTCAGTGGGCAAGGCTTCTTGTCTCACTACAAGGTCGAGATCAATGATGTTTTCACAAACGCGAAGAAAGGAGGAGATAAAGGCTTTTGGTCCGAGATTAGGATCTATCCCATTTACCCAGATTACGCACAACCATAGCAACTGACTGCTATGTACTGCACGATTTATGAGATATTTGTAATTTCTAAAATTGTAGACTAGACAAAATGACCATTTCTCTATTGAGGTAGTTGTTTCAGAATTTGATTTACTATTACAGAAACGGTAGTAAAGCAACGTGTTCTCAAATGTTCATATTCCAAGCTTCAGGTCAGAAATTTGTTTGGTGGGTCAATCTGATTCATTTTACAAGTTGTAATTGGCTTCATTTAATATTGACACAGTTTGACAGCTTCAATCATTGAGCACTAAACGACTTAAATTCTCAAAAAACAATTAACTCGTAGAGTTTTATAAAAAAAATTAAATTTGTTTGCAGATACGATTATAAAATCAAAATTGGAAAATTTTCACCGGAACCCAAAATATATATGCTAATGTATGCTAATTTATGCATGGAGACACGAAGATACGCATACATTTGCACACATTAGTGCATATATTTTGGTTCCGGTGAAAATTTTCCAATTTTGATTTTATAATCGTATCTGTAAACAGATTAAAAAAATATGAAAAACTCTACGAATTATTTGAGTTTGTGTTAGTTATTGAAAGTTCCGATTATTTATTAATGGATGATTGACAGCTGTCAATCTATGTCAAAAGTGGTAAGGCCTTTTTATATGAATCTTCCGAATCCTCCAATCAAATTACAAAAAATATGAGGAATTTACATTTCAAATTTCCCTCCAAACTGTCACATGACCATTTTGGACCAGTCAGAATGCCCAAACTTGCCAAAAACTTATTTTTAAATGTTCATATCTCTTCAACGATTAAAGATATTGACTTGAAATTTGGAATATGAACATTTGAGGGCAAACTACTTTGCCTCAGCTGTTTTACAAAAAAAATATAAACCCCTACCCGTACTAACTACCTAAAATTAGATGAAATAAAAGAACATAGCGGAAATCGAACTTGACTAGGAAAATTGGATGCTCTTGTGAGAGGTTCTTGTGAGAAGAATGAACACCATTTTTGTCATTAACATTAGTATATTTTTAGCGTTTTAGCGTGATCTGATGGGTTCCTCATCTCCGAATATCCTGCATCAGCATAAACCAAACCACTAATTAGTGTTGTTTGGGGATGTGTGTGTGTGTGTGGGGGGGGGGGGACTGAAAGTTCCAGCG
>JANVCJ010086576.1:0-10758 GCA_026413505.1 Epizoanthus ramosus
GCGTTTTCGAGGTCTGCGTTTTCGAGGTCTGCGGTCTGCGGTCTGCGTTTTCGAGGTCTGCGTTTTCGAGACACCCGTGGGAAAACGTGGACACTGAACAGAAATGTACACACTTATTATAAAGACACCATCAGTAGTTTAGAATTTTTTCCGCTCAAGGTTCGAGTTTACCCGCTGGGGGCGGTGTACATGGCTGGCTGTAGTCATTTTAAAATACACTGACGTCATAGAGCGGATCTCGCGATGAAAGAAATCTTTTGTTATCGGCGTATTTGTAATTTGTCATGAACAGGAGTGATTGATCAATTTGCATTTGATTTGAACACGCAATCATTGAAGCAAGTCAACGCGGCCAAGCATTTTGCTCTCCAACGGTTGGGTGGTACATTTCAGGAGACACACGTAACTACATTGAATTGTCGGCCAAGAGTGTGGATTGGATTTTCAGCTCAACGTGCACTGCACATGCCAGAGAAGAGAAATACAATCGTATGTTTGCATAGAAGACATAGAGGGTAAGTTTGCCTCGGCAGCTTGTCCCATCACGCCATTTTGTAAATTTAATACAGGGAGATCTATGTTTATGCATTTGAAAGTGAGGTTTGTAATGAGATGTTTTGGTGAAAAAGCACTAGGCAGCCGGCGGCGGGGTCAATTTTACCTACAGTTAAGTTGAAATATGTATTTTGCGTGAACCCAGGTTGACCGTTGAGTATCTGCTGTTCATCCAATCCCGGCTCGTGTTGCAGACATTGTCAGATATATGTGTTTGAGGCTGTCCGGGAATTAGATAAACAACTTCAAATATTAACAAGTGCCGAGGCAAAACATTCTAAATATAGTCTGAATTTTGCATATTAGTTCATATGCATATTGTAAATTCTGGGCATGGCTGCATTTTGCACCGACCGACGCCAACTTGTGCAAACATGTTGTAAAACTGGGAACACCGGAATACACTTTCGGAATTCCAAGAACGCGGGAACACCTCCCGAATAGCGTAACATCTTCAAAACATCACGAACACCTCGGAAACACTGGAAGACCTCTGGAACATAGAAGCACCACCAGAACACGACCAGAACGCTTCGTAAAACTTCCAAACCGCCACGGAATACCTCCAAAACACCAGAAGACCTCCGCAACACCACGGAACATGACCGGAAGATAATGGAAGATCTCTAGAACACAAAAACACCTCAGGAACAACTCTGGAATTTCGGAACCCCTCAGGAACGTGGGAACATAAGGGAACACGTCCAGAACACTGGAAAACCACGGGAACTCAAAATTCTCTTGTGCAGAAAGTTGGTGTAACCAATCGAAATAAATTTCGAATAGAGGGAAGGCCCTAACATTGGAGGAAGAAGAAGAAGAAGAAACTTGACACAGCTTTGTCGAGCAATGAGAATGAGAAGAAACGACACTACAACCAACGAGTCATTGAGATTGAACTCGGTTCCTTCAGCCCCCTCGTGTTCTCGCTATATGGCGCCGGATACGACAGAGAAGCCGAGCGTTTCATTGCAGAATTATCCCCGAAGCTGGCTGAGAGGGAAAAAACGTGTTACATTTATATTGCGCCTTTTCCATATGGATATGCTCAAAGGAACATTACAATTATCAGTTTCAGTTTTATCAGGAAACAAACGGATTACAATACCATCATCCATTGGCTGAGAGCCAAACTCTCATTTAATTTAATTTAATTTAATTTAATCAAATCAGCTGTATTGTGTATAAGAGGCTGGCGCAGAACTAAACATGAATTGAACTTTGACTTGTGCGGCGGGGAAATTACAAATGATGTTGGAATAATGAAGTAGATACATATCTAGATGTAATATTTTTAAAATCGCACCAGCACTTTGCACTATCCACATGAATCGTCTGTAGAGACGGAGAGTGGATTAAAAAGGAAGAAGAAGATTTATCCGTGTCAATATATCAAAATTCGCTAGAAATTACCTGTCATGCACCTATGCTTTAGACTCACCGCAGAATTTGGTTGCTTAGGGTTATTTTATGCATAGCAAGTGCCAAAGGGTTAGATAACCAAATCTTACCTTTTTGTGGAGAAGGTGTTATTGGTTCATCACGGAATATAAAACTTTTGAATTGGCCAGTAAGCTGCCGAAGACTGAAAACCGGTTTTACCTGATATTAGGGAAAACGATTACAATGTTAGTATAATGGTATTTACAGAATCCTGACTAAATGGCAATGCAGATATAGTAATTAGATGGAATTCGACTAACAAGTAACTGCTACCATCAAACACGAAGTTGTAGTTGTAATTATGGTATGCAATTTACCTTAAAGCCCTTCCTTTCTCTTTTCCATATTTTCTTTAAGTTATTTGAGACACTTTACTTGCAAATCAGTAACGTAAATCAACTGGATCTGTCTGGTCTCTGGCTATTACAGTTAGTATTTATCTTATTTACTGTTATATAATTTCCCTTACTTATTCTGTAAAACGTGCTGTACTGCATCATTTTATAGAGACGATTTCGCTTGACTGTCCAAAGCTCATTGTCATTGCATTGTCAAAGCAGCTTTTTGACAAAGGAGAATTTTGATGCTTGTTGAGTACAGGTGGCCATCATGTAATGCAAATGACAATGCCAATAAAATGACAATGCAATGAGTTTCATCTCTGATTGGTTTACACCTGTCACGCGTAATAGTTGTGACAACGGCTTTAGCCAATCGCTAGCTTTTCCTATCATCGCATTGTCATTGTCACTGCATTTCCATCAAAATTTGGACAGTCAAGCGAAATCGCCTCTATTGCATCTCAAACGAGTGAAATTGTATATTTCTCATTAAACTTACCTCAACAGATATCAGCACTTGTTCTGTAGTTATATTGAGCCATATTGTTGTATCAGTTGTGTTCTAAAGTAAACAGAAAATGAGTTATTGCATTATAATTTAAAAAAGCTGCACCTCCATTAACCATGCACTATATTCTATTTCAACGTATTTGAACTTTAATAACTAATAATTTTATAAGACTTTATTGATTTTGCTTGTACAGCCAGGAGTCATGCAAATATGATCATCTGCCCATTATAGTAAGCAGTTATACTTTACTTCACCTATGTACGAGGGTAACACTGAAGAAACAGATACAGTCAAAAGTGTCTTCAGTGTGACCCTCGACATATAGAAATAAATAAACTAAGCTACATTATAATAATGGTCCTAATATAAACGTTCGTAATAATGAAGCAATAAAGCGAGGCTTTACAGGTGTTTAAAGTACCACAATGACGTCAAACCATTACACGAGCAGTGGAAGTGAAAGTGCGAAGCGCAACTGAGGCACTGTACAATGATCGTTCATTAAACCGTTTTGGAAGTTATGGGCTTTAAAATAGTTTATTTTATAAAATAAAGCAGATATAACGCGCGCTCTGATTGGACAAACCGAGTGCAGTATAATTCAACATATGCACGGAAGCTACGTCACTCGTTAGGTTTGTTTTAATTTGCTCTTCTTTCTCTTGTTTCTGTAGTTTTATATTTTATAAAAGAAATAAAAAAACTCGCCCACTCGCTTTGTTGAGTTATAGAAGCACTTGTGAATTTGTAAGTACACTCAAGAAGTGCTGAGAGGCACTCGCCTTCGGGTCGTGCTTCAACGCACTTCTTTCGTGTACTTATAAATTCACGCCTACTTCTATAACTCAACAAAGCGCGCGTACTCGTTCTTAATTTCTTTATTAGCAATTGCTAAAATAATCGAATGTTTTTGTCATTGTTCCGTCAAGTGGAGCCACTTCCCCGAGGCACGTGAATATTCATCTTTGGAATGCAAATTTTACATGTTCCTATTCTGAAGCCAACTTCCCACACAATTTTCTCGGATTTCAAGAGTATAACTAGTGTTGACGGAATCTTTAGAAATATACAACAAATCTTGTTTTTGTGTTTTTCTAATAGCGAAAATCAGCGTAAATGATGTGTTTCAGCTCTGTTGTATATTGACAGTCACCCAGCCGGTATATATAAAGTTATGCGAAACTTGTCACTCATTTCTATGTAGTTTAGGAGGGCACAATGGGAAGTGTGAGGGTGGGGGTGGGGATTATATCGACGTCATAGTTTACCGTCTGCCTGTGTGTCTGATCTGTTTGATTATTTTCAAAGCTAAGTCAAAAGGTATGTTGTATATTGAACAGTTATTCAACTTCTCATTTCAACTGACTGTTAAAACTCCGACAACGGTTAGAGAACCGGTTGGTGACTTCTAACCCCCCATCAATATTCAGTTGTTGTTCTCTCTCTACTCTTGTGGGTAAATTTTAGATGGTAATCTATTTACGTGCGGGAATTGAGCGTGAAGGGCATAACTTGCACGAATAGATTACGAGTAGGAGCATTGTTTTTGCAGGTGTTTATACAACTGTTCTCCAGAGCTATTTACAGTGACTGATCGTGCCATCGACTCATAGGCCAAATGTTCTCCTTACTTCAGTTAATCTTGACTCTGATCTGTTGGTCGACTCTCATCGATGCCAAGGAAAGGCAGTCGATTATAATGGTAGCATTGGATGGCGTTGCTGATCGGTACATCCGTGGCAACTTTGCCAACACACCCAACCTAGACTACATCGCCAAGTCCGGAGTAGAAGCGGAGTACATGTACAATGTGTACCCCACGATCACCTGGCCCAACCACCACACTATGCTTACAGGCCTGTACCCAGAGAGTCATGGCATCGTCTCAAACCGCTTCTGGGATCCTATGTACAATCAAACATTTATTTTCTCTTACGATTGCTCTAACTACGACCCAAAATTCTGGAACGAGTCTGAACCCATTTGGTTAACGCTTCAGAAGCGAGGCGGACGAAGTGGAATGTATTTCTGGCCTGGCTATAGCAGCTATTCAGAGCTACCTGCGTTCTTCGAGAAACCATTATGCTTTGTGAACTGTAGTTTGAAAAATCTACCACGCTCTTCTCCTACGCAACGGGGATTTCACTGTGTCTCAAACTACAACGAGCCGCTACGCAACCGTGTCGACAAAATCGTCGACTGAAGTCTGATCGACCGCCACAGTTTGTAGCGATGACTGTGGAATATGTGGACTTTATTGCTCATCCAAAGGGACCAAATTCCCCCGAGTTTAAGGCTGGTTTAGAATACGTTGATAACAATATCGTTGGCTATTTAACCGAGAGATTGCGTGACGTAGGAATGCTGGAAAAGGTGAACCTAATATTTGTGTCAGATCACGGCTTTCAGGAGACCTCTTCGAAGCGGCAGGTTTTTCTCGATGATTATCTGGACCGCGGTAGCTACATGCTGCTATTGGAGGACACATTCGCCAGTATCTGGCCACATCCGGGAACATATGACGAGATTTATCAAAATCTAACGAGAAATAAACATCCTCATGTCTCGGTGTACAAGAAAGAAAACATTCCTACATATCTTCACTGGAAACATAATCTACGAATCCCACCAATCGCCATCTTAGCTGACCTGGGTTGGGTTATCAAAGAAGCACGCACTGCGAGTTTGGCGGAGGGGAACTGGACACGAGGTACACATGGTTATAGCAACAAGTTCAAGGAAATGTGGCCGATATTCTTGGCTCGTGGCCCTGCATTCCGTGCCGGTTATAATATCAAGCCATTCAACATAATGGACCTGTACCCACTGCTGTGTCACGTGCTAGATCTGGAGCCTCTCCCGAATAACGGATCCTTCGATAACGTGAAGCCAATGCTGAAAGAATACGCTTCTCGCTCAGGCCAATCACGTGTGAGTGGAGGCCTTATTCTAATGACCGTAGTGTCAATTTTAACAGGGTATGTTATGCTTGAGTAAGGAGCTAAGGTGTTTCCGAAGATCCTATAGTTTCTACTTGCATAGAAATGCAGGAAAGTCAAGGCTAGTGTTCATAGCGGCCTACCGCTGGGTTCACCTAAAATCAGGAAGTGCGGAAGCAAATTTGGTTATATCACCGGATAAAAACATGAACACAACTGTCCATGACCACAAATATATTTAACAAAAACAGTTGTCTCCACTTCATTGCCGTTTTGAGTTTTTAAAAACCTTATCCTGGACAATAGTAGTAGATGTACCTCGTTGCATAACTTCCATCCTCCCAGAGCAGTTTGTGCGACTAGGAAATCACGCAAGCTGCAGCCACAGTCACACAAGTAGTATTAACACTTGTCCTGATGAATTTTCAAAATCCTACATTCTCAAATTTTATGAAAATGTGCAAACTCATTAATTCTACGAAACAAGTAACACCAAACACTCCTGCTCATCAAGACAAACAAAATGAGTAGTCATTTTATGGGTTCTCGTCAATTGCTTCAAAAGTTAGGTCAGTATTACCTATTGGCTTTAGCAAAATCGTCTTCAGCAAGACAAGGGTTAATATTTGTATGCCCTTACCTCAAGTGGCTGGCACTACAATCCAGACGGCGAGTCGCAAGACTTACCCCTACTTTACTTACTTTACTTTATCTTTATTTATACACGGTAAAAATTCATCAGGTACAAGCAATACAAGTCTAAAGGTAAAAATACTAAATACATTATAAGTCAATATGCATTACTATATACATTACAAGTCTAATCTGACTACTAATACTAAATAAATATCCTGCTTTTCCTTACTCTACAAAGCTCTACATTGCAAGGCCGCAATTGTCACCCAGACACATAAACCACTTCTGAGACGCTAGACAGTCCCATCTGATGGCAGAACCAACTGTGATGCTTAATAAAATCAGCAGCTTCTGGCCACGTACCATCATAGCCGGGGAGGGGGGGTGGTAATCATTCCAATTGTGGGTAGGGATGTGCTCCCGAACGAAGAAATTCTGACCCCGTTCTAGAGTAAATTATCTCAATTTTGATGCCACTTTGATACCCCGTTCTAAACAAATTCGATATTTTAGGGCCTAATAATGCCAAATTTCCAAATATGGCTACCCCGTTTTAGAAATGGATCAAAATTTTGCACTAAATGATACCCCATTCTAGCATACAAGTTTGTCTTCAATGATCCTAGACATCGGGGGCATAAACACCTTCAAATCTGAACTAATACGAAGTGACCTATGAGTGTAACAGTGACGACCGACCACTCGCGTCATAGATATAGAAGTTTGCTAAGGTTAGCAGCCTGTAATTGTTTAAGAGTTTCATAGCGTACTCAAGAAATACGTTCTGAAAATAAGGAATTGTCATTACTGCAAATTTTATCTTATTTACATCAACCTTCGTCCATTGTTCACGGTAGTCTATGCTACGGGATTGCCGTCCGCCAATTTGATTCTGACGGGACATCACTGGACAGTTTCTCATTGGTTGTTTCCACAATTACACTGGCAGTTTGCCGCAGGTTCATTTTTTCTTTTTCTTTTTCTCTTTTCTCCAAAACCTTACACTAACTCATATGGCCAAGCGGAAGAGTGCTGGCAATGGCTGCTGGGTGATTAGAGAGCTTAAGCAACGAGGACGGCAATGTCAACGCGAACGGCACAAAGCAATGGGCTTAATTACTGAGTACCGTAAAACGCACGTGGGAATGCACCGAGAGCACACCTGTCCACTGTCGACTTCAGAAGTAGAACGTGAAAAGCACAGTTTTGGCCAAGTTTTGTGGAGAACGAGAACCATAGAATTTAAATTGATTCGTAATTCGTTCGGTTTCAAATATAAGGCTTCTAGTTTCGACCATTCACAGTTTATCAAACAGAATAATAACAAACGAATGGATGATAGACAATTTCAGCAGCCATCCGCGTTGACGTTTCCGTCTTCGCTGCTTAAGCTCCCTATTTTCAATGTCTTATGCATGTCCTGAAAAGTTGCGGATTATTAGGACGACAGCCGATTCCAGGTATATCTACTGAAAAGTTGGCTTTCTAGTGTTGAGGGGTGAAGCAAAAAGCATATAATTTTACTCAAGACATATTTTATTAAAGATTTATGCAAAATAATCACATGAAAAGAAAGGAAAAAATAAAGTGTATGATCCTAAAGGGAAGTTGAGAGGCTGACCCTATGTAACATCTCCCAAAATAATATAATAATTTGTGATAAATACAGTTAATATATGATAAAAAATGCAGTTACAAAAACTTGTTAAGAAGGATTAAGAATAGATCTATAGATATTCATACATTGCTTCAGGCTTCTCTTAAAAGCACCAATGTTTTCTGTTTCCACTATTTGGTTGTTCCACATTCTAATAAAAAGAGAGTGATTATAGCAGTTGACCCTTACTGGGTTGGCTTACAGTTTGAAGCGGCGATTTGATCTGGTACTGGACAGGTTAGAAAATCGAAATAGCCGGCCACTAGACTTTACATTTCCACTAATGTTAAAAACTATTTTGTAACATTCTATTAAACGAAGGTAGTCTACAGTTATGTTTTTCAAGAATAAAACTTGTGGAAAAATGAACAGTGACTTTATGGTGCAAATCCAATTCTGTTTTGTCTCTTGAACCTATTATTAAACATATATGGACAATTCCTCAATTCCTAAATTCAACATCAGCTATTAAAAGTTTTCCTTTCTTAGCAACCACCACACAATTGTTATTAATGATTGATAAGACTCGGCATTTATAAAATTAGTTTCAACAGTTTCAAAACGTTTAAATATATAGTAGAAAGGATGCGCAGACACGAGCAATGAGTAGGTTTATTTTCCTGTCAGAATAACTTGCCAGACACATCTGTACATGAACCCCACAATAATTTTCTTTTAATGATTGCCACTAATTTTGTCAAGTTTTTACAACTTCTTTGTCAACGTTGCTATCTATCGATCGCCAGGATACTAGTTGGCATTTCTGTATTGGTTAAAAATGAAAAATTAAAGATTAAAAGATTGTTGATGTTTAGACAATTCGTGCTGGATTATTACATCATTAACTGTCAAAAGTTATATTTTACCGTCAAAAATCTTTTAATTATCGTTCAACCGTCAAAGGGTCTAACATCTTAAATAAACCGTCAAATCAGCGACCCCAATGGCGACCTTCATCTAATAACGCAATGCCAGTTCCGTTGCTTCACAACGATTGACCGATGTGAATGGAATGATTTAATTTCCACAAAGAAGATTTTGCCTTTCCTAACCACGTAAACTATAACCTCTCGCTTCGTACAGATTATAACATTTTCTTCAAAGATTACTAAGGCGTAAAATGCTTTTCCTTTCGTCCAGTTTCTCGGATGAAAAGCAAGTGCGACTCCAGTGCTTGTCAATATTTTACTGTCATTCCTAACTGACTTGAAGAGCAACTCAACATGTTTCTCGAATCTCTCAAAACCGACAGAAAAGTAAAGCGTGGGGCACTTGAAACTGAGGCGTGAAGAGTAGTTGGAAGTGAAATATAACTTCGGCATCAGCAAGTTTTACTGTAAAATAAATACAATCAACATTTAATCTTCCTGAAAAAGGCGGTAAATTTATTCCTCGACTGTAATCTCATATTGGATGACTACAGTATTTCATAAAACCTGTTCGGGCGCTTATTTAAAATTGGAGGGTGGAGGGGGACTTAATCGAGTGAAAGCTTAATAAAGATGTATGCTTTTGACTCCAAGTTTGTCGCTTTAATTTCTTATACAATAATATTTTTAATATTTTTAAAGCAAAATGCAAAAGAATAGCAACTAATGATAAAGGATTTGCAGTCTAACTTCATTTCTATTAAGGGCACAAAATAACAACACAGACCCAGGTCAGTGATACGTAATAATTTTGTGAAAAGTTTATGCGTCAAAGCGAGCCACTATATATCAAAAATATTACAAAGAAGACAAATAATAAATAAAACATATTTATTCTTATCTGACACCTTCTTATAAAAACCCTTGGCATTCACAACTTGTCAAAGGGAATCCGAATAAATATATATGGATAATTGTATTTTCAGCGATGAAACTTCGATTATAAGAAAACTGATGCCTCTTGTAGATAGACGATGTGTCATATGTAAAAAGGGAACATCTCTACGCAATTAAGTTATATTTTTTTAAATGTTGCACGATCATTTATTGTATCTTGAATCATAGAATGAGTGGAGAATTTGGGAATTACTTAGTTCAACTTTAGAACGATTAATATTCACAGATATACAAAAGTAATTGGTTTTATGGCCAAATGTACACTAGAAATCCGTGCGAGATCGGATAGGAACGCTTATTGCACTTGCTGCGGTTCAAATCATTCAGTCTTTACCGGCTTGAGTCAGATTGGCTAGAGATCAGATCAAGTCCCTTTTGCCTTCGTGATACAGTCCTACAAAACCCGGTAAGAGCACTCATTTTGCTATTTCATTAAGCAAGAAAAATATGAAATAGGGAAAATATACACTTATCAAAACCAACAAATAGAAGCTATACTTGGGTAGAAAAATGCAAGAAAAAGCTGAAAAATAAGAAAAAACTTATGATTGATCCGGTTGTTTGACAACATTTCGACTTTTCGGCCTTTGTTGCAATTCTCTTAAAAATTATGAATCTATTTCAGGTGTTCAGGAATGCACTTCGTCAACATGTTGAGCTAGAAATGAAGACGGAGGAATATTTATGGAAAAAACCAATTTAGGGCAGTGTATAGCAGCAAAATCAGTAACTTAAGATTTACGGTCGGTAGCGATCTTAAGACTAGCCTGGTCTTCACTGACGACGCAAGGAACGGAAGCGCAAGCGGAACATAAGAAATCTTATGTCACCGTGAAAACAGCTTGACACA
>JANVCJ010086587.1:0-10757 GCA_026413505.1 Epizoanthus ramosus
CCCATAAACCCCCCGCGCCCCCCCCCCCCCGTTCGCCCCGGGGCCGGGCGGGGGCCCATGCATTCACTGTAATTTGGAGAGGGTTCAATGGCAACACCCATGAATGTATTATATGTATTAACTAAAAAGTGAATATATTTTCTTTTAAAGCTTCAACACTGTCTACAACATCAAGATTTTTGACTGCGAGTTTTCTCCGTACATGTGTTGTATTATGAAAGACTGGAATATGACGGTACAGTGGTGGATAGCGGTATATGTGTATAGAAAGCTGCCTTTCAGGAACAAGAATATACGGTAAGGTGTTCCGCGTGTCAACATACATGTAAACTAGCAATCCAACACATGTTATTTTGTGTTTAGAATATCAAACAGTAGACCTGCAGTGAAGATGGAAAAAAGGGGAGTTTATAATTTTGTTGAAACACAACCTCAGTCCTGGGGGGTCGAGTAATTTTGAGAATCTATATGTTCTTTACATTGCTATTTCCAGCATTTTGAAGAGCTATTTTACCATTACTTCTTCCTGCGAGTAAGAGCGTGTCAGTAGCTGAAACATGTCATATGTTGGATGGAATTGAGGCATACAAGTCAGGTGGTTGATATTAACATGACTCTACATGATTAGTGTCATGCACTGCAGCAGTGTACATGCATGTACATGTAATTGTGATGGCAGGGAAGTTTAATAGCATTCGGTCTGAGAGTCTCAGTCTTCTAATGTAGTAATTTTGGCTCAGTGGTGGGTCAGGGGGCAGAGTTGTGGATAAATATATCTGGGAGATTAGAACATGTGAAGGATGCTAGATTTTAGTACTAATGGTTCAAATGATTAGGGCTCAAGGCAAGCTCATGAGCACTATTGAGCTAATGTACTCTCCATTCTTCAAGGCAGTCGTTGACTTGTAGGCAACCAACAGTAAGGTGATGAAGTGACTGTGAAATGGTTTAACATCAGTATTTCCATCAAGTATTTGCAACTGCTGGCAACTCTTGAGTAACTAATAGAGTGGTGACTGGTTCACACTCTTGAGTACATCAGAAAAACTGGAAAATCATTTAGAAACTTTCAGTTTGTTCATTCCTGTTTGTTCATTCTGGCCTGATTTTGCACACCAGAGCATGAACCAGTCAGACTATTGGTTTGAATCATTACATTTTGAGTTTGGACACTTATTAATATAGAGGTCTACTCAATCAGTCAGCCCTTTTCTACAAATTTCATAACAACAAATGTCAACTGTAAACTTCCAGCTGAAATCAGTCGCTCCAGCCATGTTAGAGCACTCAGAAGGCACAACAATAGTTATCTGCAGTTACAATCTAATATCTAGTCATTTTCATATTCATTCTTCCCAAGGTCTATTAGACTCTGGAACTCTCTTCCCATGGATGTTGTTGCTTCTACCAAGCCGCCTTTGCAGGCTGTAACAGCTTTAGCAAACCGCTGGCAACCCTCTCAGCACTAGAGTAATCTAAACGAGAGTATATGTTCTAAGTTCTAAGCTTGATACTTGAGGTACTGTGCTGTACAGTCCCCTTAATAATAGTCGTGTCATTAATAATTACTGTAACAGCATTTTATCTTGAGATTGAGGAGATTTCCCATTTTGTAGGTTGACATTAACACTGTTGGTGAGTGCATTCTGGCATGGTGTCGCCCCAGGGTATTACCTTACGTTCCTGATGGTGCCTTTGATTGTGATTGCTGAAACGAGGATGGAAAAAGCCATTAAGCCACACCTGTCAGCCCGAATGTGTTATTACTATGACTGGGTAGCTTGGTTCTGGCTGTACAGGTTCACGTACATCCTTTCAAAAGTAACTTAGTAAATTCAGTTCAGTATTCAATCTCTTCGACAGCATTTCAGATGCATTTTTAAGGCTCTTTTGAAAGGTTCAAGGGGACATGTACTTGTTTCTCTAAATAATGTTCCTTCTAGTCGGTAGCGCATTCCAGAGCTTTGGTCCAGCAGCCAGGAAATACCAATCACCAAGTGTGGGGCGTGTCTTTGTGTCTTTGCTGGAGTCCCAGCACTCATACAAATTGTAATTTCAATCTTTAATTTATCAAACTTTAAATTAATTATTGAGTGTAAATAAAAGATGCTGTTGTTGTTGTTGTTGTTGTTGGTATAAAAATGTATGTGTTTCAATCAATAATACTAGATAAGAAAAAACTATCTGTCTCAAACATCAAATGAGATTTACTTACAATAATTCGGTTTAAATACTACCTTAATTATTTTTGCTACATGCAGATACAAACTACTAACAGCAGCCGTTCTGCATGCAGAGCTCTAGAACTCACTTTCTTATAAGCAACCTCTTGTATCCCTGACTTGCCTCCACCCATCTACCAAGTCTGTGCAGGTAATAAGCTTCTTTCTCCGCCTTCTCATTGGGATAGCTCACCAGCTTTTCTGTGTGAATGTTAGAAAGCATACATATGCTGCCAGTTGCCATCTGAGGTGTGTGGTCTCTGTACTTCCTGTACTTTAGTTTTATAAACTGGTTATATTTTTTGGTTTTAAAAAGAAAAGAAAAAAAGAACTTAATATCACATTTTTCTGTCACTCATTCCTTATTATCCCTTTGGAGTCGTACCCCTGAATATCCACCCTGCACCCCTCCCCCCTGGGTACCCAAGTACCCCCTGTAATTATTCTCAATTATACCCCAACCCAACTTGTCACTAGAAATTTTATTACTGAACAGAATCCACCTTGATCTCCACTAGACCACTTCTGCTCAATGCAAATTCCCCATATTTGTTGTTCTCATTACTTCTTGGTCCCATGCCCTCTCTGCCCCTAACCCTAAACCTAACCTAACCCAAAAAAAAAACTAGTTTAAAAAAATTAAACATAAATTATATACATGCAGTAGTGCAAGGTGTGACTGTCAGGAATTATACAAGCTAATTATGTTATTGTACCTCCAAGTTTACTTCTTAGCACTTCTAGAGCTTTTTCATACTTTTCCAGTCTGTCAAGGATCATCAGGTACAAATGCACTTCTAATAAACACAACAAATAATAAATTCTTGTTAAGCATGAATAACCATTAGATATTAATCGTACAACACACACATGTCCACACAAAGCACAATACACAATCATGCAACTCCACTTACCTGCCTCTGCCTCCATCTTGTCTTCCTTCACCAGCTTTTCTACCATTCTCTCAGCAAGTGGAAGGAACATGGTTTTTGACAGCTTTTCATTATCAGATGATATTGACTGCAAAAGCAAACACGTTATTAATTAGATTTCAGGAATCAGCTTATTGATCAATATCTGTCTATACTGTACCGGCTGTACATGTACTTACTGGACACATTTTAAAATACTACATATGGCTAAACCATTCCTAAATTAAATGCACAACTTATAGTTACTCAGCTAATACAGCCACTTCACATGATATGTGACAAAAACAACTGACAGTTGTCAAACAATTATTACAAAATAACTAATTTCACAATTTGTTTTAAACTGTGTCTCTAGATTAGATTTAGTGCAGCAGTAATTCACAGGGGTTTGTTTAAGTTCTAAGCAGTAATATTACTTAATATGGGAAAGTGTCAAATTGGGGATAACATGACATGTCCCCTCTATATCACCAACCTAAACACAGCCAAATTTGAAAGTGCTTATAAATGCCATTTTACTTCTCAAAATTGCCATAAGTAAAGACACACATTTCTGTAAACTAATATTATATTCAAAGCAAAATAAGAAAGAAAGAAAGAAAGAAAGAAAAATGAATAAATAATGCATAATTATTATGAAACCTTCAACCTGGAAAGTTGAAACAGAGTTCTCTAAAATATCAGAAAAAGTAAGGATTAAACATCACTGCACCTATGTGCGAATTTTAAGACATGCATGCAACAATAAACATGAAATGAACATGCAAGTTTGAAGATGATAACCCTGAATGACAGCCCTAAGATATCGTTAGTGTAAAACTATTTTGCAGTAAGTGTATCTTTTGTATTAATATTAATATAATTAAACTATGCATATATAATTTATAATAACATTTGCAATTGGTACTGAATAAAGTGCAGTGTACTGTTGCTGTTGTTTGTTGCTATTGATGTTTGAAGTTGTTGTTATTTCTTAGATCTATATCAATGTTTGACAGTCTGCACACACTAGCCTAAATATCACCACAGTGCACAAGTTAGTGACGTACACAATAATTCGACATTCAGTATGTTACTGTGAAACAATCTATTTTAAAAACAATTAAAAAAATTTATTTATAAGTGCAACTTCACCTGCATGACTATGCTCATAACAGACCAGAAGTAATAAGGATTTTTGGGAAATATCTTGTATAAACTCATAGCAGCCTGAAAGAGAAGACACAATGGCAAATTAGTTAATAAATAAATTATTAAATAATTTGCAATTTTGTTATACACTTACATATTAATAATATAGTCCTGTTTTAAAGTTAACCCATGTCCTACTGAAGACGATGTTGCTAGAACCAAAACTGTCCTAACTTTTGAAGCAGTTGATGAAAACCCATAAAATGACCACTCATTTTGTTTGTCTTGATGAGCAGAAGTGTTTGGTGTTACCTGTTTCTTAAAATTAATGAGTTTGCAATTTTCATAAAATTTGAAAATTTAGGATTTTGAAAATTTAGCAGGACAAGTGTCAAGTGTTACTGTACTATTATATTGGTGTCACTGTTGAAGGTACACTAACAGTCTATACAGTACAAATTTCAATAAAGTATGTATGTATGTATACATGTACAAATACTACATGTTGTATGGTACTGAACAGTATTATTTTACAGTGATGTTTCAGGACTTTTTATAATTTGCATCATGTGCTATCCACCATGGCACTGGGTAATTGCCGAGCGTAAGCGAGTCATCATATTCTAGACACGATCGATAGGTTGGCGGAGGAGATTTCAGGATGATTCTCCCCAGTCCATCTGAATTATGCGCGCAGTTACCAAGCCCTGTGGGGTGCTCATGTCATGCGGTCATGAATTGGATGTGTGAAAACAGACCTAGGACAGACGCACAAAGGGTAGTTTATGGCTTTCTTCTTCATAAAAGAAACTGATAGTTTATTCGCTTGTGGAAGTATTCATCAGGATGATGAACGTTTTAGCGACCTGTCTTATATGACCGATTTCGTCCAGTTCAGCTGTGAAGTTTGGAGAGTATATTGATAGAATCCTAACACATGGAGATCGTATGTACCTGAATGCTGTTACATATTGACAGATCCCCGATCGATAATTTACATTGTCAGTGAACCATCTTCCTGCTGTGGCTTGTTGGTCCATGGAAACAGAAGCGAATGAGTCGTATGTTGCAAAATCGAAATTTTTTGCCACGAAGAGAGCTCCAGTTTCGAGAGTTTTGTTGATAATATAAACATAGTGATAGTCAGCCAGCCTTCAGTCAGGGCCTCTGATAAAGTGCGATAAACAACCGGAAATTATGCGGCAATTCAGGGCTCATTATGCGGCAAATTATGCGATTTTTTCCAGCTCATTTTAAGCTATTATACATGGTCTAAAGGAGAAAAAACTATTTTCTACACACTTACAAAGATATTTAGTGCATGGGTTTCGTACTCCAAGTGTTTGTCAACAACACACTTCCTCAAATGGTTACGATTACTACGTTGCATGCAGAGCAAAACAGATGGTTTTCTTGGGCATGAAATGTGCCTTTTGGGTAGCCTTTGGCGCGTTCTAAAGCTGTAATTTTAGTTGGAAGATGAGCTTATTTTTTCTTCTCTGAAGAAATTCCAGCAGGTTTTACTAAAAACTTATCCATTTGAGTAACGTCCAGGAATAAACGACAAGAAATACATTGTGTAAGCAGATGAGTTCAAGATTCGCATGAAAAAGCGACTATTTTACAGAACATGGAATATATCAATGATTCTGAGTGGTCAGCACTCTGTCCATTATTTTCGTTATGCACCAATGAGAATGCACTTTAGAATTAATTCAGTACCAGATCCCTGGCGCAAGGATATAGGACGCCTGGATGTTTTCATTAACAAATCAACTTGAATGGTGATCATTTCTTGTCATTTCTTGCGATGTTTTGGGCAGTGAATTACTGTGAAATTGCAATATAAAGCACCACAAAGACAACTATCACAAGGTTGTACCATTTTTATTGACTCATATTGTGTTATTTGTAAGAATTATGCGCGATTGTGCACAAATTTGCAAATCATGCGATTGGATGCGATTTAAGGCCAATTGTGCGAAATCGCACCATTGCACTTTATCAGAAGCCCTGTTCAGGTGACAAGCTCAGCACTTCACTTACCGTCGGTAACTTCTAGTATTAATTTTATACATACAAGTAATCACATTTTACATGTACAGTATAACCAAACATGCTTGTAAACATTTATTTACAGTATATATTAAACCAAACATGTCTACATTTATTTATTTATGTATTTATTCATATCATACCATATTCATAGTATACTGTATTTTACATATAATTATCTAGTTTTATTAGGTACATGTACATTGTAGTTATTAATCAGATAATAGTTATTTATTGCTTTGTTTCCAATAGCATTGCACACAGTTGACATCACAACCCATGTTTGTCTGAATTTATAATATATTCTTGCATTTCCAACAAAAGAAAATGGCTCATCAAAAATCCCTTGAGATTCGAGTTTAGTTTGTGTGTCTGAGTTTTGGTACTGTAAATAGTAACTACGCACAGCGCTATTACCAGTACGCTTGTACATGCACATAAGTTTTCTTTCTTCTTATTTTTAACATTGTAAGAGCATCAAGCTTAGATAATACTCTGAGACCATTATTATTATTATTATTGTTGTTATTATTATTACATTGTATTCAATCTGAAGATGTTATGAATGATAAAGAGTGTATCAGATTTCAGAAAGGCTTTTGTAAGTCAACCCTTATATTAAAATTCAATACTTGCTCTGACAATAGATGAACAGAACTTCAAACTAAGTATATTATTGACAGCACTGTCTTGCATATGTTACAGATAGATAGAGAGAGAGAGATAGGACTGAATTGCGTAGCTTTACATGCAGATGATATAAAATAATTTATGTTTAAAATAATTTATAATTACACAGTTAGTATATGAAGAAAAAAGAATTAATGGTTATGAGGTTATTCTAACTTGTGTGTAATAGCTTCAAACTTTTCAGTATCATTTGATAACTGTGGGTTTGTTTTCTATTCTATATATTATATATAATATAATAATTAATAATAAATGAACATATTGATATTACGAGGTAACTACATGATTGTACAATCATGTATTTCAGTTATAAAACTGCTAGTGCTATCAAAGTAACCCCTGTGGAAAGAAAAAATTAAAGTGAAAGAAAAACAGATTATATGTTTGAGAAAATAATAATTAACACTGTGTGTGATATTTCTCTTTCACTTTTAAACTTTTGACATACATGTAAATTATATCTAACATATTTATATAAATGTCTGATCCTTTTAAAGCTTACATAATTAATAGAAACTTAGTACAGACCTTTTGCTGTTTCTTGTAATCTCCTACTCTGACATAAGCCATGAATAAGTGTGTATGGAACTCTTCATTCTTGGGGCATTGTTTCACAGCTTCTTCATAAATCAGGGCAATGCACTCAGCTATAAAAATAAATATTAGTTTAGCGTGAGATAACAAGATTATTCAATGGTACAAGTATAATTATGCAAACATTAGCTTAAGTGTAATTTATTTGATTTGATTGCTGTACCGTCCCTACTAGTATAGTGAAATGCTGGTTTAGGAGTAAATATTGAAGCATTAAAGTCAAGTCTCTATTTTAAAACATATAAATAATATACTAAAAGTTATGTAAACAGGGCTTGAATGTATGTACAAAGAATTTTTCAATCCACTAGCAAATGTTTGCTAGTGAGAGTGTTTTCAATTAACAAAAAAGATAGAATCACATTTTACCAGACAGATACAGGTATATTCCTTCCTAATTCTATTATTTGCAGAGAATTTGCATGTTGTTCATATTTATTTTACAACTTTTTCTGAGTTGTACACAGTCTTAAGACAAGCATTGTTTTTTCAGGATGATGATGTTCAAAACTTCTTTGCTCATGATCATGAGTAATCGCTTGCTGTGTTGGACATCAAGGAATTTCTTGAACTTGAATGTTACTTCATTGTCTTGACAAAATATGTTAACTACGAAGCATAGGTCTACCAAAGAGACCTACTGAATCGTCTTCAAGTCATTTCACTTCACTTCACTTCACTAAACATCATGGCCTACGAAGGAGCCTTGTACATATTCCCACATGTAAGACTGCTGACCAGCAAAGAAAGTTCAGTGTATTTCAATTCAAAATTATACAGCCAAAAACACTTTGATACATGTAGCTGTCATGAATAATATTTAATGACAATTCTTCAAGACTTTGCTCAACTCATTTAAAAACCTTCTCTCTTCCAAATTTCTCTTGCTCATTTTGTACTGCAGTACTATTTAAGTGACCTTACATCCTGGGGAAAGTGACACAAAACTGTGCCCAGGGGGAGGGGAATTAGATCGTATTTGAACCTTGCTTTTATACAGTACTGCTTGTGTGTATTTCTGCATTACATAGAAGTTGACAACACGTAATGCATGCATAATGATCTTCATGCATCAGAGACATTTGCCAAATACTTGCTAAGAAATCTTATGTAGTCAAATCCTCACACTGGCCTGGGAGGAGGGGTGGGGGTTGCAATTATTGAATTAACTGGTGAATAAAAACACAAAAGGTTGGAATATATGAGGATAATCATATGATATGCCTCAATATCAAGTTACATCACTGAAAATGCTTACGGGATTTCCAGGTCAATTTGTAAACTGTTCTAAAACCAGGTCCCATGTATCATAATAAATCTAGCGGCCACCGGGGACCACTGTGCACATCTGTCATTCAGTCAATCAGTGCATGTGAATGATGGATAATCCATTTGACACAGTCACAGTCTACGTGTGGACGTTCTTCGAGATCTTTATTACTTTAATACTAGTTTCCTATCCAGCTCTATGCAAACACTAGTTATAAACTTCATATTATGATAAAACACTTACGTTTTTGCATTTCCCTGTAGCATATGGTCATAGCTTGAAGGGTCGAGTCATCTGCAGGACGACAAGTTCGGACTTCCTCCATCAGAGCTGAACATTCTGCAGACTTGCCAGATCGCAGTGAGGCCAATGCTTTTAAAACCTGAGGATTCAACATGCGAAATTTACTTACCTGAAGTAAACTTGCAAGCTGGGATACAACTATTTTCCCAGGGAAAGCTAGTAAGCAAAGAAACATAGCTAGTCAATGCTATACCTTGGCGCAATGTAAGTCTTTCTGTTTCTTCAGAATCTTGTCTGCAAGTTGGATGGCCAATTTATTGTTCATGCTGTCCAGTGCATCTAGAAATGGAGGTTGAATAGATAAAAGAATAACTCTTCGGACTTATGCGATATATAAATGTGTTATACAAACTAGAAACATACCGTAAACTGGACGAAGCCGACGTTCACTCACATCAACATGACGGGAAGCCATCTTGGATGGCTTGATCACACGTGAAAATAATGGTGCTTCTGCGCATGCGTAATATCGTTCATACAGGACAGCGGTTTTCGCCATCGATAAAAAGAAGGGCATTTGATTTTGAGACAAAATTTTATTTTGTGGAGAATATCATCGAATTTGTACTATTTGTACTACAACGACGTATACGATGAGTTCTAAAGAAGATCAAGAAGAAGAACTCGAAGTTCTACGTTCTATTTACGAGTCGGATGAGTGCTTTAAAGAAGTTAGTGAGACATCATTTCAGTACAAGTTTGGTGAAGATGGCCACTACAAGTCGTTCCTTCTTGAAGTCAACTGGCCAGAAAATTACCCAGAAATTTTGCCTGTGGTAAATCTGGATGCTTTCTACAACAAACACATAGCTAATGATGTCAAAGAATCAGTTATATCTAAGATTATGGAACAATGTGAGCCGTTGTTGGGTTTTGCCATGACGTTTACAGTATTTGACTGGACTAGGGAACATACAGAGGAACTGATGGAGAATCAGACGGAGAGCGTTGTGGCTGTGAGTGTTAACCAGTGTTGAAGGAAATACTTCTTCATTCCAAGGGTTCATACAGTATCTCTTAATAATCCTAATATTATTACAGATGAGTTATTTTTTCAGCTGTACCATAACCAAGTAATAATCCATTCAACGCCCCCCCCCCCCTCCCTTCCCACCCACCCCAGCCTCAAGAGTATATCACCCAGATAGCAGTGTGTTATAGAAGGCAGAGATTCCAACCCTCCTGTTTAAGCTGGAAACCTACCATTTCTGGTGATTGTTTTAGGCCTCCTGTTTTTGTTTCTTTTTGTTTAATATGAAAGAAATGTTTTCTCCAGTTCACTGTCTTTGTTGCATTTTTTTGTATTTTTTTGGTTCTTTCTTGTGCCATTTTAACCACTCTCTTCTTTTCCTTCTTTTCCCATGTACTGGGATGAGCCCACTGTTCTTTTCGGGTGTGGCTAACAGTGCATTAATTTGCCTTGAAATATAACCTCAAAATGAATATACCGTAAAATCCCATGTTAAAGCCCCCCGTAAATTTCATTTGCAGCCACAGCAGATGACTGGCAAGCTCAGGTTGTTATTAGCCCCGTCCAAGAGTTAATTCATCGTACCTGCA
>JANVCJ010086598.1:0-10756 GCA_026413505.1 Epizoanthus ramosus
GCCTGAAGTCGATTATTTTTCGAACAATTTTGATTTCTCCATACATTTGCTGTTATTTTGAATATTGAATATTTATTTGCTTTTGCTCTTATTTATCCTCCCTCCATTGGTGGCTGTGGTACAGACATGTATTCATTCCAATTAACAATGTAGCTTATCTCTACAGTTGCTATACTTACATATATATATATATATATATATATATATATATATACTGAGGCGGCTATATAGCCTGACCTCAACTCCAGCTTCAGCACTGCACTGATGAGGCCCAGTAGGCCTCATATATATATAATTATATATAAATATATTAACATTAACAGTGTACAGCTTTTACTTCAAATCAGTCTCAGAAATGTTGTCCAAAACGAAAATATAAATATACAAAATATATCTCACATGTGACCTTGTGTATATGCAAAAATACACTTAGTAAAACTACCATTAATTGCAATAACAATTTAACTCGATAATAAATGGAAATCTTGTCAACCTCTATATGTGAATGGAATACTAACAATGTCCTTCAAAACATGTAAACAGATCAAGACTGAAGATACAGAAGATGAGGCTATGCTATGATCATGGACGGTCAGCAGCGATCGGCCATGCTCAACTGTGGTTGAGCATGGCTAAGGGTAGCCGACTGTGGTTGATAAGTAGTTATATAAATTAAATAATTATTATATATTTATTATGTACATGTACATGTACTTGACACTATAGTATAGTCATGACAATGAGTTTTACAAATGGTACCAAGTATGTAATATGTACCTCAACTCCATCCACCTTCAATCTCGCATGGTCCTCCCTAGTTGTATTGATTGTTTTCCGTGTCTTCCAGAGAAAATCATCTTTACGGTAATCCTTTGTCTGGTACACAAAATTAAGACAAACATTAATAAATGATATATAACTTCAAGCGTGCACATATGTGTACATGTAATTCTTCTCATTTGTATTTGTCATCTGGTATGTAGGAGTCCTTGATGGCATAAAATTAATGTTGACTTCCATTGATATTCAGTAACTAGCTGTATATTAAATAATAATGCTAACTTTCTGCATAGCTTACATTACATGTAGGTGGATGCCATGTTCTAGATAGCACTTTAAAATGGAGCCAAAATTAATTTACACCAATTTTATGATTCTTCAAAATTAATAACTTAGAAATACATAGTGTCTTCAAATGAGAGTCTCAGTGCAACATGTATGGTATATGTAGCTTCTGGGGGAAAAAGAAGAAAAAAAGTTTCATTAACAAAATTTGTGTACAATCATGTATACATGTCTGAAAATACATTCATGAGAAGGTCACTACAACCCCCTTGCAAGCTCATTCAAGGTTAAATTTAATGGTTTAATACAACCATTTTTCATCATTTGGCCAGTGGCATTTAGAACAATTAAAACAATTAAAAGAACTGCACAGAAAGCTGGCAATATATCTGGACATTGCCCTGCCCTAGAAATAATTTCCAGTTGACAGACTCCATCCATTCTGATCTATCAAATGGTTTATTAATATGACAACGTAGCGCTAATAAATTTTATATGTAATCTATATTGCAAGTCACTTGACCAGTAACTACTCTGATACATTAAAAATCCACTAAAGCGGTTAAAGAGGCTAAAGAGGTTCTTATATATATATAGAGGGGGTCTTAATGGCAAATTTTAGCCTAACAGGTCCTAAAAACGTAGGTTCTTACATGTACTTGCAGGTTTTTACTGTATATTTAAGTTTTAGAACCAGGGTTCATACAGAATCTTCTAGTATGTAATATTCCAGACATTTGTTTAGAACAATGGAGAGGTTGAATACAGCCTGTACATGCAAGAATGTGTTTACCTAAATTTCACGTCACATGAATATACCATAAAAGTCAAATACCTGTTTGTTTTTTCGGTTGAAAAGAAACATGGAGCCATTCTGTGGTCTGAAAAGCAAAAATTAAAAGGACTTCATTTATTAGCAATCCAACGAGAGCAAAATTTTCTTTTCTCTTAGCCCTAACACTTACATATATTTTTTCAATACTAAATCTACTAATCTCTGTCCTGGCACCAGGATTTGAACCCATGATGTCTCATGATCATGACCTTACCTAGCCTTACTTTGAATTACTAGTCCATTACTCTACCAACTGAGCTACAGAGGAATTGTTGCATAATCTTCCATTTGTTTTGGTATAAATATATTACTGACAATAATTATTATTAATAATCATGCTGTTAATTTTGACCTAGGATAAAATTTTAACTTCTAAAAGGCTAAATTTAAAATAATCTTAAATTAAATTTAACCTGCAGCATATATAATAATATATGACTGTATGCCAAAAACTAAATTTGAACATTAAATTTAAGATTTTATTTACTAACAAACATTTTAAATGTATTCAGACTCTTATATGTGTAAAACAATCTATATTTATTTACAATCTAAGTATTCATAATAAATATATTTTTCTAAGTATTTTTAAAATATATTCTAAACATATTCAGAAAATCACTTACAATTGTTTCCAAACTATAATTTAATCTATATTTTAAATAACCTATGTATTTTAAAACTTTTGATTTTTTAAAACTATTAAAAAAATTATTTTAACATAGATTTAAAATAATATTAGAATCCTACAATTTTTTCAAACTATTTTTAATAGGTTAAATTAAACATTTCCAAAATGTATGAACTGTTATATAAAATACAGGTACTTATGAAATTGGGAAAAGTAGCTTCCGCTGGTTCAAAAACAGTTTAAAAATTGTAAAAATAGAGCATTTAAATTTTTTAAATAGTTTTAAAACAACTCTGGTTTGGGAAAGGCATGCAATAAACCAACTCCGCAATGCACTGTAGATACAGTTGCGTACATTCAATTAAAGCAATGGTACAAAATTGACAAGGTTTAAACCTTTTCACATGCTTACAATTCATACTTGAAATAATCAGGCAAATGTTACAGACTACATGTATACCTCGCTTCACCCTCCATTAATGCTATTAAAATTTTATTTTCAACTGTATCACAGGAATACTGTTCCGATTCCTTACCTTTCCCAAACAGTGCAGTGCTCAGCTATACATGTATATAATTATGTATTTTTAGGAACTGGCGCCACTGAGACAAGGCAGTGCATTTCATTACAGTCTGTTCAAACAGTTAGATGCATTAACCATGCAAAAGCTTGGTATAAAATAACCTCACCTTTTCTGAACCTGTTTGCAAAACCATTCATTGTGCTTGTCCCAGCTAATCAGAAAGGAAAAGACTTCCTGCAACAAAAAATGCAGAAACTGTAAAACACAATTACCAGACTGAGACTCTTTATCCTGGCGGACGTAAGTCAAAACAATTGACTGGGCAAAAAGCTTTTGGCCAGGGTTTATTCTAGCAAGGGATGCATTTGAAAGACAAAAGTACAAAATAAATTTTCTTTGTGTTAGCAATTTATTTAATTTATTGTAACCAATTGGCAAACATTTACATTTTAGAATAATTTGTAACATTTGGTATATAATATGTATCTTACTAAATGAAATAAATATATATTATAATTATAATTATTATTATTATTATTATTATTATTATTATTATTATTATTATTATATATACAAATGATGATATTTTAGATTACCATAAGACTGAAATGTATCAAGCATAGAGAAGTGTTTGTCTTTCCTTTGATCGAGAATAACACATCAAAAACTGAAAATCAGACAAAGTTGAAGGTTCTGCAGTCGTGAACAGGTAAACAACTGAGACGTCCATTTTCAAGCTCTGCATATCACAAAATACATGTAGACGAATGAATCTGAACATTCTCGGATCAGACACAACCCTCTTTCTTTGTTATTGCCATTGTCACACACATTCTAGCTGAGTTAAAGTTTATTAATTTTATAACAGTTGGAAGAAAATGTTGATCAATGCATGATTGATAAGATACAATCCAGATACAACTAAAATGAATATTTGAACATTTTATTTGCAAAAAGTTGGATCTTCTTATTAAGAAAAAAAGAGACAAACTAAGATTCAGCATTTATGTAAATCTAAGAATTAAAAAACTATGTCCTACATACAACTCAGAAAAAAATCTGAGTCCCTGGGGCCAAATAAAGAAAAAAGGTTGCTTGTTTTATTTTAGTGATCCAATCCAACCTGAGAAGTGCCCCCAAACCTTCAATTTTTTGTATTTTTTATTTTTAAAAATTTATACCATTCAAATAAAGTGTAGAAACTCACTAAACAACATTTTCGGCCTAGCAACTATGCAATCACCGGTACGTAGGCATTCTCATGACAGTGGCAGGCTTCTGTCCATGGTGCTGAGATAGTCCGTATGCTTTCACTTCGAAATGTGCATTATGAATTGTAACAAAATTGTGCTGTGTACTTCAGGGTGTTGAAAAGTGAATATCCTCATAGTGACCCTGAAATGCTACTCAAGACTGCTGCATGCATTGGTGTACCTGATTTCCTGGAGCACTACACATGGGGTCAATTTGTTTCTGTAACACCCTGCTATAGATGAGAGCCTGTGCCCCTATACATGGGCTAATGAAGAACCTCCCTCCCTATCTGGAAAAATTGAAATGGGTGGATGCTAAACAAGTATTTTTTTTTATTTTCAAGATTTTTTCTGAGTTAAGAAATGAGTGTTTCAACTTTCTTTACAACTCATATAATGACCACACTTAACATGAAAATTTTCCCAGTTCCAGATTTTCCAGACCCAGATTTTCCAGATACAGATTTTTCCAGTCTCACCCTCAGAGGGTTTATAGGGTTAGGATTAGGGTTAGGGTTAAGGTTCGGGTTAGGGTTGGGATTAGAAAAAATGGAAAATCTGAGACAGGAAAAATCTGGGTCTGGAAAATCTGGGACTGGAAAAATCTGAGTCTGGAAAATCTGGGTCTAACTATAGTTTCGTAGGAAAACTTGCTCATATAAATGGGGGGTAAAAATTATCAAGTAAACTTGTTGGTCTGTACACAATGTAAGCAATGAAACTTGGCAAGGATAGTTGTCATGGAAAATTGCTTGAGTAATTAAATGAGGCTTAAATTGGTGATCACAGTATATGAATGGATCATATCTATACAACAGCTTTTGTGGTTTGTGTCAAGACCCTCCCTGTAAAAAACATTGATTTTTCTCTCTTCTTTCTTCACATCCCTGTAGACACCCTGCAGGTGGAGGTGATGTTAATATATTGTTTTTTAAAATGTCAAATCAAAATAGCAGTAGTAACCGAGTGTTTTTGTAAGACCTTGTTGAAAAGATGAATCTTCTAACCCAAACAGGTTTGTTGTTATCACTAATTCATGACTTGACAATTTGTTCACAAAATCTGCATATTTGGTCAGTTCCGAAATATTGTGAATTTATGCACCAAGTAACAATATTATTTTAAAAATAATAACAAGTACGGTACGCCGAGACACCCAATAGGACGTGAGAAATAATTTGATCAATTCTCTTTTAAATTAATTCAAGAACTAGGCGATACCTCGTTAATACACTCATGTCCTCATAACTGGCAAAATAAATCTGTAAGAAATCTGTCAACCAGAAAAATATTTAAAAAGTGATTTGCGTACACGTAATCGGCTATGCATCACTTCAACCGATTGTCATGTTCTCAATGGAGAACATGCCAGCAATAAAATACTAGTGAGTACAATATGAGCTGAGAACAAATAGAAATATCAGAACTCCTAAATGTACAAACACGACACTGACAACAGCTGCACGTTCTGAACTTTATATGTTAGTAAACTGACAGATTTAGGTGATGAATGCCGTCCGATCCGACTCCATTAACTTCCAAACATATTTGTATATAATTTACAAAACTTAGTCAACTTTAGACCGATGATCAGGTATTATATTAAAAACATACCTGTCCAACCAACAATATTCTTAATCTTTCCAGAATTGCTGGAATATACTAAACTGAACTTTGCCAATGGCAATGAAACTTTATCACTTTTATCGAGTTCATTTCCTACCGGAGACGAGAGCAGTATGTATGCATTACACGAACGTTATTCTGAATGCCACATACCAAGGAAATTCGTCAACACCTCACGAGGAAACGAGCACCTCTCAAACAGTATTTTGCATACCATATAATATCAGTTTATGAAATCTAAAATATTGAATAAAATCGGCTTCTTGACTCACAGCCAAAAATGATGACCAACAGACGAAAAGCAGTTTATAAACTGACAATTCTTATCAAGATGTCTCCATGCATTTTGATACGATCACAACAATACAAATAAAAAACTTCATACTTCGCAGAATCGATGACCAACAAACCCATATTACATATAATAAATTACTTGAAACTAGAAAATCCAAACGTACAAACATTTGTCATCTGTACTGCTTCGGTATAACTGACTCAATTCCTCGTTTTTACAAAAGTACAAATACAAAACTAACAAAAGTGATCAAACAAACCTCATTCGTGTTCCATTTGAACTTTCCGCTTGGAAACTCCTCTGCCTTTCTGATTTTAGCTAATTTAGCAGGCAGAATAATCCGGTTGTCAGATGAGCCGTTTGTAAACTCTATGTTCTCATCCACGATCGCTTTCATTCCAGGTTTTGCACACTGATTTCACCAACAATATCAGGATTGATGTTTTAATGGTGCTGCTGCCATGGCGTGGATTCAAATTACAAACATAGCGACTTCCACTCATACTAGAACGCAATCGTGAAACAACGCAGAAAGCACGATCGCTGCACGATAACTAACAACTAACTTTCATAATAAGCCAATCCATTTGCTCTGCACCTGCCGCCATTTTGCGACGAAACACATCTTTTTAAAAATTTGCTCCGGGACGTGACGTCATAGCTGAGCCCGCAATATGTCAAAGACGTTTTTAAAAAGGGAGAGTTTTTTTGTATACATTACTATAAATAAAATTATATAAATAAAATTTCCTTCGTAGGGTCTTCGCAGCGGGAAGTCAGAGCGAAAAACGCTTACGAGAAACCTAGGGTACAGGGTTTACAATTACATGTATGAAGCTTCAACCCACCTACTGCAGACATGTTCGTTTGGTTGAAGTTTCACATAAATCCAGTACTGTCCGAAACATAGGGGGACTCCCATACTGAGCATGACGGGATGGTCGTCGAATTTTTTCAACGAAACCCCTAAAAGGTACTAGTATGGGTGTGGCGCCAGCTCATTAACCCCCCTAAAAGGTACCCTAAAAATAGACAATAAGTATTTAAAAATGATAAATCAGTGAACATTTTATTAGGACAAAGAAGTTGATATCGAGTTCGTTCCACTTTGGCATGTTTCTGAAAATACATTTTCGTTCTGATGTAGGTATTCTGGCATATTACATCCCTAAAATATACCTTTTTGAATTCAAATGCTCATTTGTACCTAGCGGCCCTTGGGGGGAGAGGTAATATGGAGCTACCTAGCGACCCTTCGAGGGAGGGTGACAGGGAAACTATGGGGACCATTTAGACACCACGTGACCACTCTCAATTAAAAGTTTAAAGTCTGCTGAATACACAGGCAAAATTTCGGGACGAGGTGACGAAGCATATTGAAAGTAGAGGGAGGATCCAAATACCCCCTCACCCAGCCCTCTCTGTCTCTCTGTCTCTCCGTCTCTCTCTCTCTCTCTCTCTCTCTCTCTCTCTCTCTCTCTCTCTCTCTCTCTCTCTCTCTCTCTCTCTCTCTCTCTCCAGCAAAAGTTATCCTTTGCCTAACCATTTTATATCTTGCCCCGCGGTCACACTTTTCGAGCCGTTAAAACGTTTAAATTTTGAGCTATCGTTGTGAATCTTTCTGACTTGTCCTTAAATATTTTTAAGGCACAGTTTGAGGCAATATAATATAAACAGAGCTGCATAGATGTAAAGTTAGTTTTAGTAGTGCTTAAAGTAAGAACAGGATAGATGTTCGACCTCGGGCGTTCGACTTTAGATATATAGCAGAACTTGCATTGACTGAAATTTCGTTATCAACTATCGCAGACATACTTTAAACGTATATAAAGATGTTACAGTACGTATATAGAGAGAGTTTCGAACGATTTGTACTGAACGAGAAATTAGACTTCATAGACTACTGCAAAACATCAGCCAGAGCATTGAATGCATGAATTACAAAACATTTACATTTACATTTACGGTCTCTATTTTTGTCTGACTATTTTTTCTGGACAGATCGCAGGTTAATCACACAGCTAAGCTTCTACTTGAAAACTGATCAGATTCTAAATACCATAAAGAGTATTTCTATTTTTCAAATTTATTTCTCAACTCTTTTTCGTTGATGCGTAGATATGGTAGATGCAGGTCATTTTAAGTAATACTATCTGTGTTCGGTTTGACTGATACACGGCACTCTCTTGAAAGTCAACACAGCCACCAGATTCCAGGAAAAAGGTTCGTTCACTCAGGCTACAATACGCCACGCTGGTGACTGATTATATCGTATTTTGTTTATTTTTCATCTAAGGTCGTCGCTAGTAGACAGTTGTTGCCTCAGTAAACTCGCAGTGCCATGGAAGTACTGCAAAGCCAAATACTGATCAGGCACCGTTAGGAATAACCGTTAGGTATAAATTCGGGATATAAAGTTTCGGATGGCTCGCATGACGGGTCCTCATTATCTTTTTAACTGATTGAATTTATACAGCAAAGGGGGGAATTCCCTGTTGGAAAGAAAACTGGCCAATGAAAATGCGACACGTCCCATCACAGTCATCGCAATAACAGCCCAACTGAACTGACTCGAACGGTTATTGGGGAGAAGGACGGTAGCAGTATCTACCATCGCACGGACATTCAGTAGGAAAGTTCTGACAGGTACTGAAACCTTTGCCACGCCACGTCCATATCCATAGACGTAAACACACCATTTATATCTTGATATTCATTTGTAGCTATTTGTCTTTTTCAAGTGTGCAAAGACTGGATATGGTTCTCACCAAGCGTCGACCGGAAAACGTTGGGTTTCGATTTGGTCGACTCTTCCTTCTCGTCTACTTGCTGAGTAAGGGGCATCCTTCGAGCGCTGTGACAATCCCGATAACAGAATGCCTTGATTCTGATATTCTGCCACTGTTGGCAGGAAACTGGAATAATGCTAAAGCGTGGATTAAACTTGGTCAATGTATGGCAATGTTTTCCAAAGAAAACCCAAAAGTGACAGAGGAATTTAAAGTCGTCTACGACTCGGCAAAACGCTTAATAGCAGAAACACTAGCCACAATAGACGCAGGCAAAGTCGCTGGTGGGGCTGTTGTCATGGCTGCTTTTGTGACCTCCCTTTACCTGGCAAGCCATGCCTTCGATCTGTACTGGATAAAGCTGCCGGAACATCTGGAGAATGTAGCGGAATATGGCAGAGAGCTCGATATTCTTTACAAAGACAAGATCAAACCAGTCCTAGAAGATATTCAGAAGTTATACAAACTGAGGAACTGGCAAAATTACACGGATGAAATTATTGCCATAACAAAAGAACTGTTTGACACACTTGGGCAAATAGGTAGCACGCTCTCAAGGGTTCTGGAAAAGATAAAGTCTGAGAAATTGAAAGTCATAAAAAACCAAGGCACGGCAGATATCGTTGGAGTAAGTTCCGGACTTCTCGCTGGTGTAACAACAACCGCAGCGATCTGGTTCCCTCCAGCCGGTGCTGCGATGTTACTGGGTTATGGCGCAACTATCGGGGTTAGTTCGCTTACAGCAGCTGGCTGTTACAAGGTTAGGAGCGATCTATCTGAGCAACTGAAACGTCTTGAAAAGCTACAGAGTGAAGCCTACGACTTTAAAGATAAACTTGCTTTTTGTGAAAGACAGCTCACTAATATTTTGATGGCGTCAAAGTACAAGTCTTGGCGCATTTTATCGTTTTCATCTTTTAAAGATACCAGTCGATCGAGCTGAGATTGCACATTTAAAATCCCGGGATTGAATTCAACCGGGTGTGGCAATCGAATATATAAAAGTTATTTCGCTGATTTCGTTAGTACATGAAAAGTTGGAAAGATTATAGCACTTCCTAATAACAAATATCATTAAACTAAGTATTCTCCAACAGGTTTACAAAATGAAGAACATTTGATCCAAAGGAAAATTTATTCTAATCTGATCAGTAAAAGCACTTGTACCCTCAGAACAATCATGGAATGCGGAAACACTGATCACAAACGATCCGTGGTTATCTGTCGTGTTGTTAATTAGTTTCAGTCTAAACTGAAGATTTAGCTACATGCAATACTCGCCGAATATTAAGGTAATCTAACTCAAACCTGGAAACTGGCTGGGGCAATCCGTCGAGCAGGTGAAGAAGGAAGCGGGAATGAGGAAAAAGTCTATCTCACTGTCCTAGGGCATTACGTAGCTAGTGCGGTAACGAATACAACGGCTGGTGTAACTCTAGTTTCTAGTTTTCTCTTTGGCTTGATGTGTTAGGGGTGAATACTGTATACACTTTTTTTTTATTAAGAACCAGAACAAATTTCACTCAGGCTCAATGTTTTTATTTTTTCGAAAATTCGAGGCTCAAAATGTTCTTATTTTGTTCTTATTTTGTTCTCAATCAGTTAAAGTTGGAGATGCTGCCTCACCAGATCGAAGGTTGTTATTCGGTGTCCCCCAGGGTTCCGTACTAGGTCCTCTACTGTTCTCACTTTTCTTTGCCCCAATAGAAGATGTGATTCTAGCTCATGGTTTAGACTG
>JANVCJ010086609.1:0-10755 GCA_026413505.1 Epizoanthus ramosus
GAAGAAGAAGAAGAAGAAGAAGAAGAAGAAGAAGAAGAAGAAGAAGAAGAAGAAGAAGAAGAAGAAGAAGAAGAGCAACAACAACAACAACAACAACAAATACGAGAACTAAAAGAACATGAACAAGAAGAACAAGAACAAAAAGAACGAGAACGACAACAACAACGACAACAAGAACGACAACAAGAAAAACTTACTAGTGCTCCTGTTTCTCCCTTACGTCCTACTGGACCTTTAGCTCCTCGTGGGCCCTGAAGTACAAATGATATGTAGTTTGGAAATTTAAAAAATATATAAGTACCATTATGGAACCAAAACAACAAATGACTGCTTTTGGAAAATCGATTCTAAGTTGATGCTAACCATAGTGTGTATAAATCATTAGATGGACGGACCTATATGAGAGATTCAATACTTGTAGGCTGGTTCCAAGGTGACTATGCTAGTTAATGACTATGTGTGAGTTTATCTATAGATTGTTGACCAACTCCCGTTATAGAATTAGGTTTATTAACAATTTTGTGTTGGAAACTGAGCTAAGAGATAGAGTTAAACTCCTTACAACAATTCTAAAATCACTGGACTTTTTGGTGCACAAAAATGTACATGTAGACACAGTGTTTATTCAATTCTAATTATCTTTAGAACTGTATCCTATGTTGGTTCAGTGTATGTTCAGACTGAGCTTCTTGTAAGGCCTCAATCTGCACATGCAAGATAGTACTCATTTTCAAAAGAGGCTCAAACTGAAATCTGGACTCGAATGGAACACGGCCTAACTATAACAATTTACCAAAATTTTAAACTGATTCTTGTTACTAAGAATATAACTGGGGATTAATAAAGTCTTAATAATCTTACTCCTGCAAATGCCATTACGTGATTGAACTGTTAAAACTTACTGGAGGTCCATCCTGTCCATTGCTCGCTGGTTCACCATCCTGGCCAGCAACTCCCTACAGAAAGTATAAAAATCAGTAACAAGCTCATAGATAAAAAAAAACCTCGTTGACATCACAAACATCTTTATAGCAAAACGTGTTCATGTATACATACAGGAAGTCCAGGATCTCCAGGTTTGCCTGCTACGCCTGGGTCTCCAGTAGCACCCTAAAATAAAAGCAAAAAGTGTAACTTCAACATGAATATAAAACAGGTAGTAATAACATTTGGTATACTTTCAGTGGACAATAGAAAATCAAGGAACATACGTTCCTTTACTTTTTCTGGAACGTTGTAATCAGACAAGTCTCTTATCTAGTTACCATTGTCTCAAGCCTGGTTAACACCAGCAAAGGTGACAGAAGTGGAAGCACCAGAGTCCATACCAACACTGTAAAACGGAGACGGAACAGAAAAGAATGGAAGGTTTTCATCTGTTCCATTCTGTTTCTATTATACAGTGTTTGAATGGACTCTGGTGCTTCTGTTTCCATCTCTGCTTCCATCTCTGTCACTCTGTCAAAGGTATTGCAGGTACGCCTTCAGCTAGCTGTAATACTCTTTGTTAAACCAGTTGACAGATGACCACTGACAATACAACAGCTACTAAGATATAATACTCATTGTATTCACAATTATTTATTTTAAATATTGTATAAATTAACGAATGTCTACCTATATAAATGTATGTATGAATATAATGTTAAAAGGTAAATTAGGACATTAAAACTATTAAAAATCATGTTACTCATCCGACTCTATCTATGTATACAAGGGTAACAGTTAAATTCGATTCATCTACTCAACAGTTCTGTTTCGTGTGGGCACAATGGCCCTCACTCATCGGGAGTACACTGAATTACAATGTTCTGGTGTTTTATATCTTGCTGGTTATAAGAGGGAGCGCCCTTGAACAAAAGATCAGAACTAGCAGTGTACTCCCGACGAGTGAGGGCCGTTGTGCCCTCACAAAACAGAACTGTTGAGTAAATGAATCAAATTTTATACCCGTTACCGTTGTCGTTCTACTAAGCTCTAATATTGACTTATACAATATCATCGAGCTCTGTAAGAAGACGGAAAGACTAAACCTTGTATAGTGTATATGTATGTATATATGCATGTATGTATGTAATTATGTATGTAAGTAACTATGTATGTATATAACTATGTATGTATGTAACTATGTATGTATGTAACTATGTATGTATGTATGTACTAAATGATAAAATGGGTAAAAGCTAAAACATTAAAAATCAGTAACTTGAGTTTCGCGCTATAGAGCGATAGCACGCTATAGAGTGATAGATCGCTGTATAGCATGAAACTTGAGTTACTGATTTTTAATGTTGTAGCTTTTACCCATTTTATCATTTAGTATTTACCGCTCTGTACAACGTACATTGAGCCCTTTCGTGCCTGTGCGACACAAATTTTAAATTTTAGATTGTGTATGTATGTATGTATGTGCACTGTATGTGTGTTCATCCGTGTATGTACCAACTAGTATATCTCATAGCAAATTGTCATATAAGTACACCTATGAATGTGTCTGCATATAGATGTGTACATATGTAATGTGTACACATGTATGTGTGTACATGTATGCATGTTCTGCATGTATTTAGCCAAACGCATTACCTTTGCTCCATTAGGACCATCAAGGCCAGGGGGTCCTTGGGGACCTGGGCTACCCTAGAAAGATAGTGGTATAATTCAGTTCAATTAGTGAGAGATTATGTCAGTTTATTGAAAGTAACTATAATGGAGAAAATAACTTGTTCTTCAAACTAAGCAGTCTTGTTCATTGGGAGAAACTTGAAATGCTTGCAAGTTTCCTCACTTTCCTCACTTCCTTCCAATAATAAACATAGATTAATACAGTAGCCAGACAGAGAACATCCAAACACGTACTACATAAACAATACTACCATCTGCAATGCTACAAAATATAACAACAACAACAACAACAACTTTATTTAACCCTTTTGTTACAAATAATTTACATTAATAGTATTAAACAAAAGATAATGTTGAGGGGTGGGGTGCCCCCGTTTAATGTTGTTTTCTTCTTGCGGACACATATCATGAGTATCACTGTTAGGAGCCAGTCATTATTTATGAAGGGGGGAGGGGAAGGTATAAAAAAATACTTGAAAGATAAAATGATTTCAAAGCCAAAAATTTCAAGTGCCACCACCCCCCCCCCTCCAAAAAAAACCCAAATGACTTTAGTTTGTGACCTTTGCAAACACACACACCCAGAATAAAACAGGTATCCATGTTATATACAGGTAGCTGTTTTTCGGGAACTGACTTGGAGATTTGAAATGGAAGATAAAGTTATAATAATGCCAGTGTGAAGACAAATTGGTACTGAAGGCACAGGTTTTTAGAAGATGCATGGGGAATGCTCTCCTGGGGAAACGTGTTTAAGATTAAAGGGAACCACAGCTGAAAATCACTTTTAACCTCAAATAAAACCTTAACGTTACTTGCGGGTAAAAAAACAATAGCACCAATATCTGGCGATGTTATTTTGCTTATTTTCTCGTTGAAGCCGCCATCTTGAAAAGTGAGACATAGTTGTGCCCAGTGCCCGGGCCCCCAGATTTATTCAACAGCATTTGTTGTTGTTTTTGGCTGGAGCAATGCAGCACAAAAACTAGAACGATGAGTTGACTGTGGTATTGTGCCTGCCCAGCTTCAAAAATCATGCCTCAGTGTTCTGTACAAGGTTGTTTTCACAGATCCAGGGGGTTTATTAAGAGCCGGGACCCGGGTACCAGTACCCGTCTACTTTGTCGGCAGTACCCGGCTACTTCAGTGGCAATTTTCTAAGTAACATTGAAAAAACGTAATCTACTTTCCTTCTTTCCCCGCCTACTCCATAATGAGTACCCTCCTGCTTGAAAAGTTATTGAAACCCCTGATTGGATCACAAACTGTTTGCAATGTGTTAGGCTGTTACACTGAAACCTTTTAGTTGGTCTTCCATTGACACTGACATCTACATTAATTAATGATGACCCTCTTGAACTGACAATGACCTATATTATGCTAATGATGACTTTTTAGTCACTCTTATACCAATGATGATGACTCTTTAGTCACCCTTATACTGAAGATGACTCTTTCATTACTCTTACTTGTATACTAGTGCTTTCAATAAGTTTTGAAGTAGGTGGCATGTGAGAAAAAGTAGGCAGCTGTGAAAATGCCATGCTACTAGGGGGTTCAGTGGACATCCTTGGAAAGTAAGTGGCTGTCCACTGCTTCACAGCCATCAGAACTCTGGCGGCAGCTGGCTTCTATTGAAAGCACTGGTATACTGGTCAATAATGATGCTTTTGTCACTCTTATACAGTCAAAATCTTTGTATAAGAACCTAAGTTTTTCCAAGCTAGCCTAAAAAGGTTCTTATACAAATGGTACTTAACTGGGAAGTTAGGCTATTCAGGTTCTTAAACAGGTTCTTATTTTCTAAAGAAAAAAATTGTTCGTTACTGGTGGACATGGCTTATTTATTTATTCTCACTGAAACTGTATAACATTGGGATGCTGTCAGTACAGTCGGAAACTTCTGGTGCAGTGCAGTGCCTACATTGTATACTGCACTGCCTTGACCAACACGACTTAACACTTATTTTATTACTCCATAAATGATATTCATGGTATTAACTTCATTTTATTAAACTGGCAGAGCTGATTTTCTTTAATTTAATAAAATAAGAACCTGTTTCAAAATTCCAGTCCAAAACAGGTTCTTTTGTAAAGGGGGTCTAACTCTGCAACCTTAGCCTAACAGGTTGTACTAAACCAGGGACTGCTCCTGTTTGCGGGAGTCGGAGACCAGCGACAAGAATTCCCGCCATTTTCTGAACCTCTCCCAGTTTACGCGGGAAAAATAAGCCGCGCGCGTCGCGTCCTCGCAGCCACACTTCTGGGCTCATCGAACCTGGACGAAGTTTGTCGATGAACAAATCCAAAATTATCGCTCGGGAATGGCAGCTGAATGATTAGACATGAGAATGGCCTCAGTTGCCGTACTTCCGGGTAAGTCACTATTTATAAGTTTACACACTTTTGTTGGGTAACTTTATTTGGGAACTAGAGTGAACCGGGAGTACTCCGCCCTCTGGGATAATTCGAATGCCTTTGTCATTATTATAGTCGTCAAAAGTAGAAGGCGTCTGACTTTATTAGTTTATATATATCCCGTATTTGTAGTACACGACTTTAAAATGTCTTAGACGTAAGTATAAATGTTGCTATGTTTACAATCTTTGACTTCATGACTAAGAAATTCGGCAGTTGCTAAAGAAATGTCAGCCTAGTTCCGCCATACATGTAGTTTAAGAGTTATTTTAACTGAAATGAAATTTACACTCCGTTCTTGTAGCACAAAGTTAAGTTCTGCTGTTCTAGCTTTTCATTGTGTTGACATTAGCAGGTCGTAACTATTCACAAACGCAAATAGAAAGTAATTCATCATTTCATGTATTAAGAATTTCACGTATTTGTACGTATTTTCCTATTGTTGACACATGCACAATGTCACGCCTCTGTTCCCCACAAAATGTACGTTATTAATTTTGTGCTATTCTTGATTTTATCTGTGATGACATCAGCATATATAAAGAAGCTGTTCGGTTTATACGCAAATAGAAGATAATTCATGTAAAGAAAAAACCTTGTTCAAGTATTTGTAAGAATTTGCCATTTTTATCTCCACCCTACAGACACCGATGACTATTTTTAGTATTTATGTTTGCGGTTAACGTCATATCGTTAGTGTTCCTTCTAAAAATATGGTCGAAGACCTTGTTTGACTTAAATTGTTTATAAAACAAAAAACCGACTCTAACTATAACCCGAGATTGGAAATCCGAGACTAAAAACTCCGAGACTAGAAAATCCGAGACCAATTACTGAATTAGAGCTTGGTCCTTCTTTGCGCGTGGGCCATGTGAAAGGAAAGGAAGAAAACGAGGATCCATAAATTACGATACGAACCGAGCAAACGAGGGTATTTAGATATGGCCCTGTTGATCAATTGTAGCAAGTTAGAAAAAGTAAACAAATGACAGTCGCTAGAGAGCGAGGTCTGTACGGCAACTTACGGGCCTAAAAGCGACCAATCACAGTGCGCAAAATTAATCAGCAAAATAATCGGTTATTAGCCAACTTTACAGTGAAAACAACAGTGATGTTGTACGTAAAAATATAAAACTTCTAACATAAAGGTTTTCCATGGCTTGTATATAATAATAATAATAATAATAATTATAATTATAATTATAATTGAACATAACCCGGGAGCATGCATAGCGCATAATTAATGGTATATATACCTCTTATGAGCGTTACGTATGTGTTTATATATATAATATTATAATATCTCTAAAATACTAAAATACTGTAAGCCATGATCTGCAACTTATATGGCCAAAATCACAACTCCTGGCTTAAAAACAACCTCTATCGACGCAACCCTGATATAGTATAAAGTGATCTAGGCTCAAAGCCTGTTTATAGCGACGCCTGTTTCCAATGTCAAAATTAGAGTTTTGTTGCGTTTTTAAATATGAGAAGATTCAGCAAGTTCTGTTTTCACGGAACTCGTCTTCCAGTGGCCGGCGTTGTAAGACAAGCTGTATGTTGCAACGGTTAAAGCGGTTGTGAGACAAGTTGCAGCAATCGTTGCAGAAGTAGAAATGAATTATAATTTCTGAATTCATTGAAGCGTATTGTCTAGAAATTATCTCATCATTCCAAAAGTCATGGAATTTATGAAAATGGCCTACGGTCATGAAATTACCGGAAAAGTCACGAAATTTCACATGCCAATTCAAAATTTCAATTCAATGCTTTTGGAAGAAAACATTGCCACAGCCAAATTAATAAAGTGCGGTGCAAATCTTGAATTTAAAATTCTTACTTTTCACCAATTTGAAGGGAAAAATAATGTATAACATCTTTCTACAATACCATACCCAGTACACGATTTTTAATATAAGAACCAATTGAAAGCATATTGGCATATAAAAACATTATTAGAAATGGAGGATCCTTTCCCACTGTTTTACACTATATTTGATATATTCCAAACATGTATTTCTCATCAGACTTGGTTCTTCGTAATTGTACTTTATTCAGATATATTTTGTCTATTTAATTTAAATTATAGCAATGCTGAATTAGAATCTTGTTAAAATATTAAATAAAAATAAATACTCAAATATTGCTACAAGAAGTCCAAAAACGATCCAGGACGTAACCATTCAAATATTTTTCAGAATTATACAAAAACCTAACAATGTTATAATGCAAACTTAGTCATATATTTCATTAACATTCATCTGAAAACATATAATAGATCGATTTTAAGGTACTGAAGTGAACTTGCTCCCATTTTAAATAGGCGAATTTGAGCCTCAGTGTTCCTATAAAGGTCAGTTGATATAGCTGCAAGGGCATAGCACCACCACCCATTATTGACCACCTATTTTGGGACATGGTGCCAGCTGACTGGGCGTTTGAGACAGTTTAACAGGCCCTCATCAATAATAAACAGCGCTCGCTTGTTATCCCCATCTATGTTTATTTCCCTCAAATGGATCCCTCAAGAAGGCATGTGTCGACCAGTTTCCTAATAATACCCTATATGAACCAAACGCACAGACCATTTAACGCTGTTTTTAAAATCACATTTTATTTTTTCTTGGCAAAATCATAAGACTGCCTCTGGGGATCTTAAACATCTTGAATATCCTCATCACTGATCAGTACTAGACTAATACTTTACCAGCAGCATAAATAAGGATTATTAATCTGTGAGGTAATATAATGTGGTCAGGCAGCCATCTAGCAAATTACTCTTTTTTCTCAGGGTGAAGGTGGGGAACAGATCACCTAAATTTCAGGTTCCTTCATCAAGTACTCTACTGATACCTTGCCTTCTAGCTCAGGGAACGTGAATGCAATCAACCTGCCATTCTAATCAAACTGAACACTACTGGTGATCGATTTTTAATTGTTTTCTCATATTCATAATTTGTCACCAAGTTTATAATGGAAAAAATTGAATTAAATATGGTAATCGATCTGTTTTCTTCAAATCAGAAATGTTGACGAGTCTTTTTCAGCCACATGGCTGCTTTAAAGCCAAGAATGGATCCAGTCTTTGGCTCTGTGATCAGTCTCAGCTGCCTACATCTCTAACATTATAACATTGAAAAGCGCTTTTTCCATTTTTTGAGTGGTTTCTCTCACAAATATGAATGATATGCAAATTATGAAGCACTTTATTTCGTAACCACAGAACCTAATTTTAACAACCACTAAACAAATGACAAAGACAGATTTATTACATAAATATTTGGATTAGTGTGTCATAAACTTTGTTCAAATGCAGCTTTAGCTCACACAACACCTGCAGTGTCAAATCATAAATGACACTCGTTCTGGCAACAAATAAAAAGAGACAGCCCATCATTCTGAAAAAGATGTTCTGTGAAATTTATAATCAATATCGCATATTGTGGTCACTATCAACTCAGGGAAAATGTTACTACCAAGAACACCATTTAATATTTAAATGGGAGGCCAGTTTACTAGTAACTTGAACAAATATCTGTGACTTTAGAACCTGTACCAGTTTTGCAAAAAATACTCTTAAAAGTAAACTGTGTTGAAACAATTGCCTCTAACCAAATTATGAAATAAAACTGTTTCATTTCTTTGGCACAAACCCATCTTATATGGAACAAAGGGAGCATACATACACCAGCGCATGTATAAGGCCAGATGTCCACATGTCTTAGTCTTGTGTGATGATGCACCCAGCGCTCTTCTTTCCATTGCCACTGACCACAAATAATGTGGGCTAAGTGTTTATTACCATGCCAACATAAACATAGCCTACTCTCTGACACAAAGTCTGACAGATCTGTGGCAATGTGTGGACACTGCTGCATTTGCCAAAGCCAGCTCACTGTCCTAGTTTCTATGATGAATGACGAATGATATACATCTTTCCAAAAATTAAAAGCCCAACATTTACGCTATAATATTATGTTTTTACAGATTGTTTTTTTTCATCAGGTAACGCACTACATCTGGATGTAGTGATTTAGTTTCTTGGAAGCTTTATGGCACAAGAATTAACAATCACTAGTTTCTGGTGATTAACCCTTTCAGCCTAAAACACACCAATGATGTACTACTAAATTCTCCCTGCTTATAGTTTATATACGTTTTTATAAAACAGTCTGTGAGAATCTGGTAACTCATCTGGGAGAATTTACTGTTCCTGATTGGTTTCTTTATTCTCATTAAGTATCAGAGTCCTTACTCTTGTGTTAATATTATAAGGAAAAGATAGATCATAACGAATCTGAATGGGGCTGAAAGGGCTAATAATCACTGAGAGTTAACAATCATCTGCGACAGTTAACAATCACTAGTTTTTAGCTTATTGACTACTTCCATAGGATTTATACACAGGATTTATTTTATAAAAAACACTTTTCTGTATGATTTACGTCTTAGATCTCACACTGTACACAAACAGCTTCACAAGGGCAATTGTCTCTTTTTGTACAACGGTTTCTCATCAGCCCCACCTGGAGGAAGACAATAAATTACATCATCAATTCCTGACTGCCAACTACTGCTAACTTTTATTTTATTTTTTCACAATTATTCTTTTTCCAAAAGTGAAGGGGCATTACTATGTGTTTACCAAATTACAGCACTCACTTTGTGAGAGACATGGCAGACCCAACACTAATATTTGCCCCGCCTAATTATGGTATTCTGGGAATGGTCTTAGTTTCTTATTTAGAGCTTTCATATCCTGTGATGTCAATAGATGAATTCATTCATTCAAGAAACTTAACAAAAACCTTACTTGTCCAGTGGCCAATTAGTTCGACTTTAGTATTCTGAGAAAAATGGCCACAATTTACCTAGCAGGCACAGAAAGTATCAATTCTACCAATCTCTAAAGTTAAATATTATTATTATTATTATGTTACAAAGAAAATTTGTGTATGACATGCTTTAAGTGTGGTGGAACGTGGTTGCATCAATCAGACTACTTGTTTGGACACTGTTGCTGTCAGCTGTTTCCATCATGCTCTGGCAAACGTTTTTTGTGGTCATCATTGTTTGTCTGAATTTGTGCCCCTCCTCACCCCCCCCCCCCTCCAAGTTGTGTCTTGTTGGTTGGAGGCGACAGGCATTTTGCAATAAAGTGAATCACTTAGGATTCAGTAATTATCTTCCATCAATATTTATTGTTACCAGACTGAGTTGTAGGAATGCAGCTGTGCCCTGTTTCAGTGAATCCCATTTTAATTAGGTTTCTGGCCCCAGCTGTATAAAGAACAGATAGTGCTATCCAGCAGATAAACCATTATCTAGCAAATTATAAATGTTAACTGCACTGGTATTTATCAGCTGGATAATGCTATCTGCTCTTTGAACAAGTAGCATCAAGGGCTGCTACATGTAGGTACCCATATTCCAATGACCAAAAATAATTATGTCTTGAAAAGTTGGTTTGTAGTACAATGACTGCTTCCATCTATGTCCAAAAAAAGTTGTTTTTTTATGTTGCAAGAACCGAGATGTGTAAAACATAGTTAATAGTGAATTGAGCAGCACAGACTAAGGATGTCCAAAATAACCACAGGCACCAATGGGGGGAGGATAAATAAGAGCAAAGGCAAAGAAATATTCAATACACAAAATAAGAGCAAATGTATGGAGAAATCAAAATTGTTCGAAAAATAATCGACTTCAGGC
>JANVCJ010086620.1:0-18931 GCA_026413505.1 Epizoanthus ramosus
CCCCACACACACACACACACACCTCATTAAACACTTTCTTTTGTAAGAACAACTTTCATGGAAACGCTAAGGCTCAACTTTACCTAAATGATCATAATTTATTTAATGATATAATTCATGACTATATGAACAAAATTTTCGTGGGATCAACATCCCTTGAAAGAATCAGATAGAAATTCCAATTTCCCTCTTCTATGTGTTTCCGAGTCGGCTCAGCTGCGTTACTGTAAGAACGTCTAAACCACAGAACACTATATGCACTCGTCTCAGCAGGATTAATTTGTTTTCTTTGAGTTGATAAAACTTGCTCTTACTTTTGTCTGCGCGATTTCAATAAGGTATCTGGCTTCTAACCAAAACGAATTCTGTTCGATTCCTGTTGGTACTGCTCAGAGACTTGGATTTGTTCGACCTTTCTTCGCCACAATGTCTCCACGTTCTATCAGAAAACTCAAAAGGTCCCACGCTGTTGTAGATAAGACTAAGCTTAATGGCGGTGCTGGTGGTCTGTCTTCTCTTTTCCCAGCACACGTCGATAAAGGTAGATTAATGCTTGTGTTGGTAGTCCGCTGTTTACTCATTAACAGCACGAGTGCATTCTGACATGCAGTGTGGCTCTCCTACGCGTTGCGTGGCCAAACAAACCATTAGCTGAGTCGTTAAGTACTGGTTACACTAGAAATAATTACTTAGATATAGTGATAGTACCGTGTTTTTCGTATGAGCTAGGTGATTCCAGAACATTATTCAGTATTTTCCGTGATTATAAGGCCCCCCCCAAATAGATTATAAACTCTTTAACCGTATTCAATGGGGAGGTGGCTGCAGTGATGACGCAATGTTTTTAGTCAACAAATTGTTAAATTAAAACTGTTTCAACTGAAAATGTATACCTGATACATCTGGTGCATAGAAACAAGCAAAAAGATAAATTGTAACTGTAGTATTTAACAAACTGTCAAACATTATCTGGAAAAGGTGAGTTGCAAACTAACGCCTGCGTTAGTGATTCAAAGGAAAAGAAACTAAGGAGAAAGGAATCTTAGAATATTCGCTGCCATAGTCGGCATGTTGACCCCACAGAAAGCTTGCGGGAAGTCTGAGGTTCTCTCATACAAATTTAATACTTTTGGATGTTATTTTCCGATGTTCACCTACTTCGATTTCTTGTATATATTTCTTTTTTAATTTGTTTCCGAGTTTTGTTTTTGTGGCCAAAACATGGCCCTTGAATTATCGTAGAATCGAATAACACGTTCTTGTTTTCTATTTTCTTGAGAACCTAGCTTCGAGAACAAGCCGACCAGCTCGGGTACATATATTGTATTTACACCGATTAATTTGTATTTCCCGCGTATGGTTACCTCTTAAATAAAACCAGACATCCGGACACTACGAGTTTTCTAGCATAAAATCATTGCACATTTCACCAATATAGAAGTCAGTTTTGAAACTATGTTTAAATACGTTCAGATGCCTATGGTACTTAACTTTGCCTCAAGTTTATTTAGTTTAGAACTTCATTAAATACTTAACCTGGAGCCTAATCAATACAATTATGGGTCTGGTTCGCAGGAAACCAAACTTAGGAAAGACAAGCGACATCATAAAGCAAAGTTATTAAAATTGGTAAAAGTTTAAACTATCTTAAAACAAACGTTTTTGAGTCAAGTTTGTTTTAAAATAGTCGGTGAATATATGTCTACATTACAAAGCAAATAAACGGATTGAAAATGATCTGTTATTGAAAACAGTAAGGTTACATAGAGTGAAACGTCATCATGTATCATTACTTCGACATAAGATTGAATTTACCTATTTACAATGCCCTGAAGTAGTGAATGTGGTAGATACACGCTGTAAGGAATTCTAATATTACCCTTGATTTTGCTAATGAGACGGACGATGAGTTTTATGGTGGAGTTAGCGTTTGTTTGGTTAGTATTGATCTACCGAAAAGCAATTCCTCAGGCAGAACAATTTAAATCAAAAGCATACGGCAGTTTCTACTTCCTAAATATAGATCACTTTGGCTGCCGATTGACCAACAAATCCTGTGTTCTTATTTTTTTAACTTCCAGAGATATTTTTTTAACTTCCAGAGATATTTTATGCCAACGAAAATACAGACACTTTCAATAATTTAATGAAATCCTACCTAGAAAATCCCATCTAATGAAATCCCACCAAACTACCACTTGTTGTTTAGAAATAAATTTATATTGCTGATACCAGGCTGCGTGAAGCCATCTGGTGCATACTCGCTTTGATCGCTATCGCTGTTATCGAGATTATTTCGTGCTAATTGTTTGAACAGATTTTTTCTGCTGCCTTTGTACACGAGCCATCAATATTTAAATGTAATTTTGATTCTGGTTTCTTTTTAAATTTGTAAAGATAACGATAAGATTTATTGGATTTCTTCTTTGCTAAATCGCCACAAAGCGCCAGCTTTTAGATCAACCTGATCACGGTCCGCCAAGCGCAGCAGTATCCGACATTTGGTCATCGAGTCAAAGGTACTGCGTTGTTGCTCATTTCTCAATCCTAGATCGGCTAGACTAGACTAGACAGTAATAATTGCATATGCATTTTATCCATACTTGAGCTATTGTTCTATGAAATTTTGAACTCTGTCTATGATAAAGTAACTATTTATCAAAGTAGCATTGGAAGAAACACGAAGCATGATAGAGAGTGTGTGTTATTGTTGCTGTTTCAATCCAGTTTAGTCACAGCGGTTCCTAGCAGTTCTCCAAGACATACAGCTGAGTATCTCATATATCATAGCATGTCTCACATGCGATACATACCGGAGCATAGCGGAAATTTATCTTTTGTTAGCTCTCAATTTCTTCTGGTGTAGTTACGCTAAGTGTAACAGCTGAACTTTTGAAGTAATATGTAGAAGCTCATGGTTCCTAGAGTGCAAAAGAAGTCAGTACCTATTAATAGCTATAGAAGTCCTTAATCTTAATGCTTTCACAGGCCAGACTTTGGTTATAAGTAAATTTAAGAAAGGATTTTCATAATTTAGTAATTCTGGTTATCAATTGACACTTGCGAGTGGCGCATTGTCGGATGCAACTGCTGCATGCAGAATAAACATCGAAACAAGCCGTATATGTAGACGATTTGTTAGACTTGTTAGATTTGTTAGATTTGTTAAATCTAGGATTATTAGCAAAATCTATTTCCCAACACTTTGAATATATTTTCAAGTAAAAATTATGATACATTTATTATGATATCCTGTCTACTTATAAATAGATTTTTGAAAATATTTCGATCATTTCTACGAACATTTTAGATCAGGGATTCACTCATTTTGTCCTTCATGTCAGTATGGGATAAGACACTATAATAACTGAACCGTTATGTTTATAATGTACTTCAATAGGTTTCAATATATAGTTGGTTTTCTTGAAAAGCACGCCAGGGTTTTACTAAAGTAAATCACAGTATATATATATTTTAAAAGCTTAATAAATTCTGAATCGCAAAAACACCAGTTTTTCTATAATAATTCTATCTTGGGTCTATATTGGTTCAATACAAATCACAGTTTCAGGAAGAGTTATCGAAGACGGATTATTCTGTTCTACTCTCAAAAATATTTTTCAAATACTATGAAGCTATGAGCACAGCTCCTGGCCTACTGAAAGAACAAGAAATGTCAGAAGTTCAAAACCGCACCCGGCTGGGTTTCCTAAATTGCGCTTGTTATTATTTGAACATTTCTTTAAGTTATAGAAGTGATTGAAAAATACAGACGGCAAAATAAACTTAAATATTTCACAAACTAGCTAAAATTTCACTAAACATTGACTCAATTTTCGAAGTAACTGTGTGTTCTTTTCAAACAGGAGAGGTTTTGATAGGTGAAATATATTTTGAGTATATATGTCGTTCTCTGTTCTTTCTGAAACAGCGAAGTCTTATAAACAGTGATTAAATGTAAACAAACTGTTATTTTTTGGAATTAAAAAATTCAGAAAATATTATAAATTTATTGTGATTTTAACTGAGACGTAAATACCACTTTATATTGTCGGATAGTTGGGAGAAAATCGATTCCGTATATTGGGCGGAGCTGAGAAGCAACGAATCAAAATACGATGAATATCTATATAACCGAAAACGTTCGCTTTGGTTTTTCCGAAGCAAATTTTGGTAAAGCTATACTCGATAACAGATGCAATGCATTCCATTAGAACTGGCAAACGCATTCATTTTAGGAGAGTACATAGATTTTACAAGATAATAATAATAATACTAATAATAATAATATTTATTTATACACGTGCTCGAAGGAGCTTAAAAGAGCTCGTTTAAAAAGTGGACGTGTCTACATTATTATATAAATATACAATTTATAATAAAATATTCAATAAAATCACTCTGACCCTAACCGTAACTTCAGCCCCAACCCTAAACCCACTCCCATCGAATAATTCAGTAAAATCAAGTGAACCGAATTTCAATTTAAATAGATATGGAGAATATTGTTAACTTATCATGTTGATTTAGACAAGAGCATGTGAATCCCCTCTGTTCATTATCAGATAATTTTACATTGACGAAGGTATATAGCGTTGGAAATGTCACAACTCAAACCTTCCATTTTCACGGCAAACAATAATATCATAATATGTCAAATCTTACTTAAAACTTCCCATTATTTTATTATCCGATTGTTTAATTTTCCTTCCACAGATAATTTGGAAGAATCTAATCGATTCCAGGATCGGCTTTACACCAATTAGGTCTACTGTATTTTACAACATACAATTGCAGCGATTTTCGCGATTGTTTGGCAACTCACGAAGCTTAGATGCGCAGCAATCTTACTCATAATGTTTCTTTAAATTAAATTTGTGTAATTGGTGTCTTTTCTGCTGCAGGAGGCATAGCACAAAGTCAGTTACGTTATTTAATCGTTGTGTTTTAAAACTGCAGTGAAAATATTGTTAAATAAAAACAATTTCAAATTTCTTGAACATCGGATTCTCAGGTCCGTAACTAAATTCCCGAGTTCTGATTGGCTGAAAAATAGGTCCGTAACTTACCGTACAGACTTTTCGTCTGTAGCGGACTTCAAAACAATGTCGTAAGAAACAAAAATAAATACAAATGAGCCATATAATAAAAATCTTAATAACCTCATTTGCTCGGTCTGTCCGAGAGAATATATTGCCTTCGGTCTGTCTTACTGACCTCTCTCCGCTCGGTCTGTACAATGAAAGACCTCGGGCAAAATATTCTCCCAGACAGACCTCGCACTCGGTTATTAAGATGTTTTTCTCAATCGCTGAAAATTGTAAAATAAATGTATCAAATACTTGCGAAATACGACATTCAAAATCGCGAATCGAAATATAGAAATGTTGGAAGATAACAATTTGCAAGCTTATTGAATAATATGTATTATGATAATATATATTAAAAATAATTAAAAAAATAAAAAATAAAATAATTATAATATATGAAATTCTTGTGTGTACAGAACACAAGAAATATATTTACACTTAGCATTAGTAGAAGTAACTGATTCATCATTCATGTACAATCAAGCTGTATTTTCATAAAAAAAGCATTCATTGTTTCTAAATAGACATCTCGTTACCATACATATTAAATTGTAAACAATTTTAAGTGATAAAATAAACTTGATTGCTCGATACATTTTAGAAGTTCATAGAATAGTGAGCGAAGAATCGTGGTTATAGAACAGTACAACCTATAATAGAAATCTCGTTTGGTAAATGGATTTCGCTGTGTGGGATGTAAAACATATATCTTTATATAAAATGCAACCAGTAGTTTTTATCGTTTGATTTTAAATTTGGTGCACATCTTACTGTATTAATTACGATGATATGTGAAAGCTAGTCATTGCTACTCAAAATGCATGGCAAAAAGGGCTCTATGAATATCGTGCAAGTTGCACTGACAAACGCTTTTGTTATGTAAAAGGTAGTAAAGTCCACATTCAATCTACGATTGAAGAAGTCAACATGACATATCGGAGCCGGCGCTAGTTTAACTTTGGATTCTGTAGCATGAAGTGACTGATATAATTTCTACTCCCGCCTGTCTCAGTCTGTGCACCTGTCTGTATGTCTCAGCCCCTAAGTCAGTCAGTCTGTCTGTCTGTATGTATCAGTCTGTCCGTCGGTTTCTCTCTATCTTTCAGTCTGTTAGTCTGCTAGTCACTCTGTCTGTATGTCTCCGTCTGTCAGTCTCTCTGTATGTGTCAGTCTATCAGACTGTTTGTATGCCTTAGTCTGTCCGTATGTCTTAGCTCTTTTGCTCTGACGAAGGGCTAACGCTCGAAACGTAAGCTGAGATCTCTCACCCTCACGGCGAAAAACATAACATATCAACTTTTAGTTGATCAGACCAATCGTATGTCTTAGCCTGTCCATCTGTCTGTATGTGATAGTCTGTCCGTCTATCCGTTTGTCCGCCTTATGTCTCAGTCTGTCAGCCTGTCTGTATGTCTTAGTCTGTTCGTTTGGCTGTCTGTCTGTCTGTCTATGATGTACAATTCTAGTTTTAAACATGCTGCATTTATCACAAAAGCATGCTGCAATCAGTTGTTGTACGAAAACTCTTTTCGTGCTCTACAGGCATCTCTCAATCTAAACTTTACTTTCGTTAATCATAATTCGCCTTTTATCTATATCTGTGGTGTCTTTCCTAAAATCACAATTTACTTCCATTAAAATATAAAAGGAAATTAAAAGAAATATAATGGAAAAATGTGGCGGTTTAAGAACAAACATTAAATTTGCAATAAGGGACTTAATGAAATAGAAACTTTAAATACATAGTATAATATGAGCTCTATTACTTTCTAGTTTAAATAAGGGAAATATATATTGGCTATCTGTTTTGGTAAACTTGAACTCGCCAAGGTTTAACCCACGCACTCAACATAAACTCAGAAAGTCACGAACAAAATACACAAACATTTTAGATTTCCTTTAGTTTAAGAATAAATATTGATTCCGTAAATTAAAAAAGGGTATATAATGGATGCTTTTAATTTCAGCTGCGCGTACAGTTTATTCTTGGCCTGGGTATCACCACACATGTACAAATATATTGGAGTCATTAAAATACAAAACTGGAAGCTCTCAGTCAATGTTTTCTTTTCCCGTCGAAAACGCTTTATCAATAAGGAAAGTAGCTGAAACAAAAACTAAACTAAATGATTTTCTTTCTACACAAATAGAAATTTCAATTTAAATCATCGTGTTTTATTTTTTATTTTCATCTTTGCTAACAACAATAACAGTTAAAACGATATAAAAGATCTCGTGAAAGCAGATGCTATGAATCGACGCGTGTCACTGTGGTTATCGTGTTAATTAGAATACTGTTGGTGGTTTGGTAGCTGTGCTGGTGGTCTGGAATATATTTAGATATAGAATAAACTTTCAGATAAATAACATTATGCGGAATAACGGTAAAATACGCTCATCTACAAGGCCCCAGCAAGTCGGTAATGACGAGATGGTGGTAAGAGATTACTAAATGCTAAAGTTATTTAGTATGTATTTAGAACTGTAATTGCACATGCTTAGCAGTTAGTATTGACGGATTCCATATCAATATAAATTGATGATTACAGTTTGATTTTAGTTTGTGCAAAAATTACAACATTAATATCAAATATGAGTTGAACTCGATGCGAAATTATTAGCACTACTATTAAAATGCCTTAATTTGCGCCCTTGGAATACTTATGGCAGTTTTGGTCAAAGTTAAGGATTTTTTATGTTCTCTCGTCCAATGGAGTCAACCAACTTAATAACTAGAAGTCAAAACAACATCTCTTATTTAGTAGGCGTTATTGGAGACAAATAGGTTTGTATCAACAATAACACTCGTCATGCAAACACTCAGAATCTGCAAAAGATGGGAGAACATCGACCACTGGTGTTCTTTACGGAAATAACGAAGAACAGTTTAATGTACGCATGTTCCAGACAACTATACCGTGCTATTCCTAGACCAAAGTTAATTGGTATGCAACTTTTGAGTTTTTTTGAACCAGTACACAGTCTTGACGTTATTAAGAGATGAAGGTTATGGTAAAAGCAGAGCCAGAGTTTAGCACTCCTGCATTTAAGAATTGTTCTAGTCTCAGTTAGTTTGTTGCGTTTTATCAACAGCCTATATAGTCATTGCATATTCGTGACAAACAGGAAAACGTTCGTGGTTTTATATCAACTGCATTTAAGATCCATAGCGACTTTTGTCTTCGAGATAAGTACTACATTCGATACAAAGCAAATCGTTTCGCCAGGCTGGCTATGCTTGCAAACCTACTAGTTAAATATTTATGTTTTCTGGAGCGAGTTTAATGCATGATCTACCTAATTCTGACTTAGTTGTGCCTTGTACTCAATAAGTACCAAGCGAAAAAAACAATAGAAGGGAACCTTCATTTTGAAAAATTGATATCAAAACATCTAGTTCATGTGGTCAGTTGATAGTTTTATATCACCAATGTAGCCGTTGAAAAACTAAACATGTCCTGCCGATGTAATGATTTGAATAGAATCAAAACAATGCAATCACTATCACTCGTTGCGTGTTCGCGGGTGGCAAGCCAGATGGCGGTGTGCACGCGCGTTAAATGTACTCCAATACCTGCTGGCTCACTGAGCACTCTAGCGTTCTTCTAGCATTCATAAGTATTGTATGTTTCTTTCTATCTACTAACATTCGAATTCTAGCTTCTTGTTTGGTCCTACCATAAATTATAACTTAAATATTTTATTCATTTTTATAGGTGGCGTGCAGTAACAAACAAGAAAGATGCTACTGACTTCACAGAATTTGTTTCGCATAGTCTTGATCCTCAGCGCTCTCCTAATACAGTTCTCGATACGGAGTCTAGCGCAGAATTCCAAACGGAAGAGGCCTATTTCTAGGAAGCCCCCGCCTACCTCACCGCCTGTTTCAAAAGGTTTTTACCTTCCTACAAGCGAAATCTACATAACGAATGGCTCAGTATTTGAGCAGCAATGGAATAGTTCCTTCGCGGAAAAAAAGCTTGGACAAGAAGAATTATCCCGATACAGCCCGGACGAGAAATGCGAGAAAGGTCTGCCATTCTCTGCGTCTTGGCAGTTCTATGGACCTTACGCTAAGCCTGCTAAATCACCTGGCGTAGAAGGAATATTTCCACACCTAATAAATCAGATGCTACAAGTTTGCTGCAATAGCAGTGTCCACATTACTCAAGGGAAGATCTCGGACACTATTAGAGAAACTGAAGGCGATTTGGATTCACCATCGCAAGTTTACGATCTCAACTTCCCTGTAACGGGCACCAGCTTAGAGGATGAATACTTCAAAGATATGCCATTTATACCTATTGTACAAGCGCCACGAGTTGCTCTTCTTGTCGGTGACAACACTGAAGAGGCAAAAACCACACAGTTATTGCAGACAGTGTTCAAAGCTTGGCCGATATTGGTGTTTATTCTTGTGGCAGCAACTCTTTCTGGCATTATCATCTGGTTATTGGTAAGACCTTTATTATAATAATGTTCCTGATCTGTTAGTGTGGTAAGGTGGCTTAAAGCAACATTCGTGTGAGACAAAATCACAAAACAATAATATTAGTAAGATATACAATTGACGTAGATATTTCAGAATCTGTAGTACTTCTTTGACGAGACAATGTCCATTAGAACTTGGCATAGTTGACTAACCCACATTTAACAGCTTTCCATAGTGATTAGATAGGTTTCATAATGGAAAAACCTTTGAGATAACACATCTATTTTTATCTCATTATTGAAAACTTAGTCATACTTTCTGTGGATTTCTTTGCATAGCACCAAATAACTTTAATTTATTGTTTATTGAGGCGTCTTCTTCGTAGTCTGTATAGTTTTAGTGGAAATCCTCTACTAGCGAAAGTTCAAAATATGAGAAAAAAATTGCGTGCCTCGCTCGGTTTATCTTGATTAGAAATACATTCGTCCAAAATAATATTTCCAAGTCTTATCTCACTTTGATTAAACGAAAGTCTGCAAAATAGAATGCATCGTTAGATATGAAAATTCCATAATTATCGACAGTAGGGTGCGTTCGTTTGAGATCATTCCAAATTAGACAGGAACAGGACGTGTAAATGTTCTCTTGGTAGCTATTTATATTCCTGAATACTTTATATCGGCTTTACCTTTATAGTCTATACCTGGAAGCCGAATTTCCGAAATATTTTTGGAATTGTAGTATTTTTATTCCGGAATATTCCAAACAAACACACCCCAGGAATAAATCTCTTATCAATGGTTTACTGATTTCCACAGTGTCACTCTATGTTACTATAAAGAGTCTTATTCCAGGAGTCAATGATTTCTACGTTTTCTGCGCTTATAGTAAGAAAAATGACTGAAAAGCAAGAGTTATTAATTTGAAGTGGCAAAATGTCAACGATATATTTTACCTAATGTAGAAAAATGAAAGTACAATTGACAATTTGTCATAACTTGAGGTAAAACATAAATCTCATCACTGAGAAACGAAGGAACAAGACAACATGGAATGACTTGATTTGTTATTCTTGAATTCACTTTAAAATACTTTGAATGAAACCCGTTTACGTTTGCTAAGCCCACGCATAAATTTAAAGATTAATTCGAAATATGATATTTTATGATTAAATCAAATCATTCACCACTGGGAACGGCAAGATTGGCATTTTTTTCTTCGATAGTGTGCATAGCTTGAAATGAAACACACAATAGGTTCATACTTCATATATACTTGCCAGAATGCTTGCCAATTATGAAGTGTGTAGCCGTTTAACAAAAGTTCTTGATAATTATTATGATCTCTGCAAGACGTGCGAGTGCTGTATAAAACTGAGCGAATCCGTCTACAGCTGTACAAAACACAAAGTGCATCTGAAAATTTGCATGAAAGCTCTCGTTTAGTACTATTGACCCTTTGAGTCATGATTATCTTTCAAATATAAGTGAGATGTCTTAAATTCTCAACACTTGAACAAGAACACAAAATGGGGTCTTGATGAATAACAATACATTTGAAAACTGAGTGAGAGGTTATAACTTCGGAACACTTCGGTAATAGCACAAAGTGTAATCGTTCAAATGAAGGCTCTTGATGAGTACTATTTCAAAAGTGTTAAATGAAGCTCCTGATGAGAACTATTAACCATTCGAATTCCACGAGTGCCATACAAAACTGTGTGAGATGTTATAGCTTCTAAGAACTTCCCTTAAAACACAAAGCGCGCTCATTTAAAAGGAAGCTTTGATGAGAATTATTTTTATTAACCCTTTGTGTCTTGGGCCGGTGTCTTTAAAAACTGAGTGAGATATTAGAAACTTAAATCGCAAAACAATATCAGTGATGCTGTGTGTAACTACTCAAACGAAAGCTCTTCATGAATAGATTTTCATGATGCTGTCTGTAGAGGAAAAAATAACTTTCACAAAATAACTATTTAAAGTCGAATTCCACCAAACAATTCAACGACATTTGCATTTTACGTGGATCATTTCATAGCAGCCTAAATTTAGCTGTTGTCATTGCTACTAAAAGATTGGACACAATTGAAAAAAAGTTCACCTGCTTGTATCCCAGTGGGTTGCGCTAAATACCTTCCCCACAGCGCCATGACAGACATCATTAAAAGTTTCTAGAATAATCCCAAATATTTTAAAAGGTAACATGGCTTATGTCAATTTTCATATTGACGAAATTCGACTGAGCCTTTAAGAGATGGTGACTAAATTTCAGCAAATAATAACAGTTTTGCAAATTTGAAATTATAGTTAAAATTAAAACAATGTGAACAAATGAATTTGAATAATAAAGAAACACTAAACAGACAAAACACAAAAAGTTTAAAGGTCATAATTATCGTTACGTTTCATGTAATATTTCCTATTTCAACACGTAACTATTAAGCTTAGTTCTTCTTCATACTTGTGCGAAATTTTTTGAAATATATTCATTCGGAATGATCACGACTCTAGCATTGACGTAAGATCAGACCACATGCTGAAATTATGAACCCGCTAATTTGTGCTCTATATAAGGTTTGTTTATTTACGTGCGATCAAGCCAGACGTGCTGCTGTGCTCACAGGGGTGTCCAGAGGAACCAAATAACTGCAAAGGAAAATGTCCTTTGACTGAAATCTAGCAATTAGGCTACACGCGCGTGATTTCTATGAGCGTTTGTAGTCAACAAACCGCAGGCGAGTTGATTATCGCACTCAGAGAAATAAAGCAAGTGGATCAATTGTTTTAGTAGTTTCCGCGTATTTATCGCAAACAAACGAAATTAAAATTGCTATTTCAAGTGATTTATCTCGATAAACTACGCTCTTGGAAGGCGCAGCGTCATCAAATAAATAATGGTGCGAGAACCGATCATGAGAGATCTCTGCTCGCAGGCTAATCAATCAGTTTAATTTATGGACGTGAAATATAACCATATTATTGTGCTACTAATCTATAATATTGACCAATTGTTCCTTAATCACCTCTACTGATTTCAATAATGACACGGAAAGGTGTTTTCTCTTTTCCATTTAAGAATTAACTTTTCTTAATCAATTTCACAAAAATAAAATTCTGCTTATCTAAAACCTTCTAAATCTATTAAAATGTAAATCAGAACATTTCTCTCATGAATGCTGAACAAAGCAGTAAACTCATTCACTTCTCATTCCTTGTCATTTTTCATTTCTTTAGGACCGCATCAAGAACCCAGATGAATTTCCGCGGCCATTTATCACTGGGACCTGGGAGGGATTCTGGTGGGCATTCGTTACCATGACAACGGTCGGGTAAGTTGTAAGCTTCCCACATATCAGCAAGCCTTAAAGGCATAAGCCATTTTGAGAAGCACGAAGGTATAACGTAGAGGGGTGTATTTTTACCCAACCCCAACTAATTGCATGCCAAGTACCTAGACAACCCACTAATTAGTTTCCATGGCAACAATTGTTGTGGGAACAGATGGTCCAAACCAAATCCGATATTGTTTTACTATTAAGCTAGTTTTCACAAATATTTGTTTAAATAGTAATAAGGCAATATGAAATAACTAAAAGGAAACCAAAAATTGGATTTAGAACCATTTTTCGAGAATTTTTGAAATATATATGCAAAATCTAATTTGTATATGTTTCCGATCACGTCATCAGTGACAAAGTCATCTAATTAGCGTCAAAATACTCGCCCTTGACAGGGTGGGAAAACAGTTTCTGACGTCTCCTAATAAGAACATTGATTGGTACTTAAGCTCAGAATTTTGCATACAAGCAGGCTTTGATCCAAAGAACGAAATACCAATACGAAAAAAATTTCGTTAAACTGAAAAGATATAAGGACCAGGGCCCGGTTGTTCAAAGGATGGTTAACTTTAATCCTGGATTAAGCAAACTTCAAAAAGCAATTTCTTCATGTTGGAATATGTTTCTGGGGCTTATAAAATACTATCGAATCTTTCCTTGGAAACCCAATTGTTAAACCTAAAATAACAGCCCAAACTAGTCTATAAGGTAGTAAATACAAACATGGATTCAGAGTTTAATCCTGGATTAGTGTTAATCGGCCTTTGAACAACTGGGCCCAGTAGTTTATATAAGGAAACAAATTTGTTAGAAATAAACTTAAAAACAACTTGCAATTTTATATAATTGTATGGAGAAGGAAGCGAAAATACATTGATCAATAAACAACAGTTCTCTCTTGGTGCATAAGTTCATGAACAGCAGCAAGTCCTGTAAAGCTGAGTCTGTATAATTATTGTGTCGGCATCCAGCTTCACGTTTGGCCACTCGATCACAATGCAAGGAATATAGTGTAAATGCTCACTAATTAAGAAGCCCGGCAAACTCTTTAGTTCAAAAGGCTTTTCTGGGACTTACTTTTGGGGAAGAGTATCACCGCCGGTTGTTCGAGGTAACGCACCAGTCAATTGAAACGTTTTTCTGTTATGGTTATATTAAAAACTCATGATATAAAGTCAACAGCCTTTTTGTGCTTTATAGAAAGCTGAGTAAAGACTGTCCAAAATTTATCTTTATATAGATTGGTTGACTCTTCAAGACAAAAAATTAGAAAAATTATTTTCTCTCAAATAGTAATTTCTGTGTACCCTACCTGTAACCGTAACCCAAACCTAGGATTTCTAAAGACCTCTGTAGGCGTTCTTTATTTAAGTTGGAGTTGTCATTGGGTTACTTGGCTAGCCCAGTGGAGTGGCTTTCAGTTTTGGTAGGTTTGGTGTTTGCGGCATTGGTCATGTGACACAATGCTGACTGCTGTTAACCCTTTCAGCCCTGAGCAATTTTATTTATTTTCTTCAAAATACAGTGCCAATCCCTTTGTAACAAGGTTGGCCTGTGTGCATGCGTGCGTGACTCGATCGTCATTGCCATTACCATATATGGAGACGGCTCTGCTCGTGAATGTGCTGTGTAAGCAATAAAGTTTAGTTCTACATCCGCAGTTCTGTGTTGTAGCTTGTTGTGGTTGTTGTGTTTCTCGGCTTTGGGCAGTTTCGGCCTTTTGGGCTTCCAAGGTAGAAAGCACGGTCTGTTACACCTTTTTTACCATAAATCATAAATAATTTTAAAAAATTATTGACCCATTCTCCCATTTTCAGGGCACAGTGGGCCTACTATCCCATGATGCAACAGTTCTCACCATTTTGTTTATACATTGGCAATGGGCTCTTGTGGAGCTTGTTGCTGAAAATAGCTCGCTCTGGTTCGAAGAAAATTAAAAGAGCCCAGTATTTATCACGTGCCTATGTACCCTACAGACTAGACCGAGACTACCGTACCCCTAAATTATATATTTTGGCTTGACTCGAACTTGACTCGTAACTCGTGCTTGACTGGGACTCGAGGTTGACTCGTGAAACAACATATCTGACACAACACATGTCATAATAAAATACAACGCAACGCAGCGCCTTCCTATTCAGTATTTTAACTTTTCTAAAAGAATCAAAACTATTAAAGCTTTGACGTTGCCAAAGGTTTTCTGTGCACTGCATTTAATTTCGAACAGCACGCCGTTACTGTCATTTCATTTTCCTTTTGTGAACGTGTTGGAGTTTATAGTCGAGCCATTTGTGCGTAGCCAGAGACCCCAAAAATTACTAATCATTTAACATCCTGTCTACATTTTCCCCTTCGCAGTGTCTGTGCCCTGCGACCTGTTCCTACCTGTTTGATTGTTCAACGGCGAGCTTGTTGAGTTTGTTGATGCTAATCGTCATGTCTTGTAACACCTGGATATTTCAGTGTGACTGTTGTTCTCGGTTCTGGTCTGGGATTATTTCTCTGTGATCCACTCCTAACACGTTATCTACAAAAGACACGGGCTGATCTCACTAGGAAGACACACACCGATGTCTGAAGCTGTGCCAATTTCTACCCTTGTCTTGTCCTGGTTTGGACGACACTGAAGAGTGAACTGCTAGCCATATGCCCGTCATCCTATGGAATGCCCTAAATTCTTGGTTTTTTGGATGGCCAGGTTTGGATGGCTATGGTCCAATATACGTCCTTAGTTCTTGGTTTTTGCCGAGGTGACCAGATCTGCAGATCGGATAAGTAGCCCTGTTTCGTGGTCCTATGTATGCCCTCAAATCGTGGCTTGTTTTGTTTCAAAAGAAAGAACGACGTCCGTACATCACTACATGTATCGCTGGAGAACACGGATCAAAGAAGAACTAACCAAAGAAGACTAAAGCGACAATTACGGACCAGCCCTGTCAGCCGAGATAAATTCAGCGTGGGATTAAATGGAGCGAACCAGCCGCGGCTAACATTGGCGTGAAATATTTTGGCGAAAAGTGGACAGAAAATATATTTCTGCCCGTGAGTAATGTATTTGCTCATGCCCTTCTGCTGGCCCGGTGAACGTGATTCATGGGACATGGTTCATGTCATCCAGTCGGCCGTGATAACGACGAATATTAAATAACTAGCATTAGCTTTAGTTCAATAATATTCTAGCATGACGCAAGAAGATAATACGAGCCACTCCCTCGGAAAAACAACTGTAATGAAAATTTCAAACTTATTCGCTTTGAAGAACCTTTTCGAAAAGTTCCGTTTTCGGTCGCTTTTGGTAAACATTTCACCGGATTAGTGTGGACGGTAAGCATAACCGTGAGAATATTTTTTGTCAAATTTATCCGGCGTAGTGTGGACGAAGCCCGAGAAACCACTCTGTATCTTATCTTATTAGTTCATTTATTTGCGGCGCTGAATGAATCTATGCCAAATGAAAGAGAGAAACACGATTCTAAAATTGCCGCGATGAAGTTTACCGCAAATTTTTAGCTTCTAAATTCCATACTGAATCGGGTAAATACGGGCGACATTTTTGGTTTCGAGAGACTGAAATTAAAATAAATTGATAAATTTTAAAAAAAATTAATCTACTGGTGATATCACTTTATCGGCTTCTACCTGAAGTCGACTGGATGAAAGGACCCTGGAAACGAGCTTCCAATATGCTAAATGATTGGACTTATCTCAGCTGACGTTTCGAGCGCTAGCCCTTCGTCAGAGCAAAAGACGAAGGGCTCTGACCAGCTGAGATCTTTCACCCTCACGGCGAAAAACATAACATATCAACTTTTAGTTGATAAGTCCAATCATTTGGCCTACTCGCCGACGTAGAAAACCTAGTTTTTTTAAAAACTAGTCTACCTAAGTATAACTAACCTTAATCAAGTTCCAATTTTTTTATTATTATATCGTTCTCGTTCGCATTTGACTACATTTGAAATCTTATCTTGAGAAAAAACTCGTACAAATCTAGTGCAAATCTATATCGATATCGATCAATCATGAACTATTAACCAATTACCGAACCTTATTCGTGAGACGACAGTACCACTTTATGTTGACGTCTCTCCATCCGAGCAAAACACCTCTGCAAACTACTACTAAAATGATCTTTTTGAAGAAAACATTTTATTTGAACAGAAAAGTAGAAACTACCAGTTTCGGTTACACTTACAACCCCATTCTTCAAAGAATGGATGATTCTTTAAGGTGAAACCCGAGACGGTCAAAGAGACACGATTAGTAGTTTGAATTTTTGTTTATGCAATGTAAGAAAAGCTGACACTAACCGGCTAACACTCCCAAACCGTAGCTCGTAGTACTTAAAGAAAAGTTTTAGGCATAGCCGGTTAAAATCATGGAACTTAAACGCAATTCAAAACCAGTTCAGTACTCAAACTGTCTACATCTATCGCTTCCTTCAGGGTCTAATTAGATGTAAATTGTAGAGTTACATAATTTTACATTGTAGATCTTTATGATTAGAACAAATTTATAGAGTTTCAAAATCTTACAATATAACATTATCACTTTTGGAATTTGCTGATAAATTTTAAAGGAATCCTGAAGTAAAAACACTCTACGGGCAAAATAAAAGAACTTGTTTTAAAAACTGAATTATTTTGTGAAGTCCATAACCATCACACAAATCAGAAAAAAGCAAAAACTAAATTACTATATTTTTGCACTTCGACAGTCATGGACCCGCCATCTTGGATTTGACCTGTGACTGGAACACTGCCATCATAATTCAAAATAGCAGGCCAATGATTGTCCATGTGCAAAAATGGAAGAAGATTTTGTGTGACGGTTGTGGATTCAGAAACTCCCCACAATAATTAGTGATTGAGTATAGCAAGTTCTTTCATTTTGCTTGTTAGGTGCTTTTTCACTTCAGGATGCCTCTAATATCTTCAAAAAGTATCCAACAACACACGTTTGGAATTCTGTTTATGAAGTTTCACATTTGTTTATTACTTTGAAAGTATGACCAAGTCTTTATAAGCGTATGTTTTGACTGATGTTTTACCTTTGGAAGCCTGTTTATCGCTTTGGAAGTTCTATAACCATAAAATATTGTTAGTTAAAAAAATAGATATTATTAGAAACATAGTCTTATCGTTAGTAAACAGATCAAAAGTAAAAATAATTGTTTTGCATTTTGATGAAGCATGTAACCTTTTTTGCTTGCTTGGATTGATCTAATTTTGAGATAAGATTACGGCTAACCTCAGTTTTACCTTCGCTTACCTATGTTTTACCTTCGCTGGCGTAAGTTCTGATATTGAAAAATAGTTTATAGCTAAAACGCTCGTACGTGCCATAAAATTGAATTAATTCTAAAATTAAGTAATATAATATAACACGTACGCTAGTGCACACTAGTGCCAAGAAGAAAACATATAAAACGTCTTCTTTTCAATAGAAGCATTAGTTGGTTGTATATTTGGAATGTTGGAAGAAGAAGAAGAATAAAGCAGAAGAGAAGGAACCAAATAGAGCGTCCTGTGGATTTTCTTCTGTCCAGAACAAAAATGTCATTAGAAAAGTTGGTTCTAGAGTTATCAACATTGCAATAATATATTGGTGAAGCGTGAGATATGAGAATGATTTCCTGTTACGGCTAGTTACTCGTACAACTTATAAAACTGGGCAAACTGACGAGTTCATCAAGTTTTCAAGCCCAAGAGCTAGCAGAGAAAGATATGATTAACCCTAGAAAGCTTAGAAGTTCTAGAGTAACACGAATGCTTGGGGAAGAGACATTTTCACACTCAACCCTCCCCCTCTAACTTCTACTTTCAAAATGCCTTGTCCATTCATCCTGCATGAATTTTGGCATATGTCAGGCAGTATTAGGGACGAATCATTATTTATGACCAGGGTTGGGGCTGAAGAGAAATTGGTTGGGTAACCAAAAATTGGCAGCTGCTTTGCGTTGGTTTCTAAGCATTTGTACCGAGAAAACCCTCGAAAAAGAGGTTGGGTAAAATATTTTTGAGGGGGACAAATCTTTTCTCTTCAGCCCCAACCCCGACCACAAATAAT
>JANVCJ010086621.1:0-2500 GCA_026413505.1 Epizoanthus ramosus
AGTTGTTGGTAACTGGTGTTTCAGCAGCTCTTCAGCCTGCTGACCCTTGTACTCCCACTGAAATTTCTGTTTCTATGGCAACGAACTTTATGACAGGCACACTTATAAGTCATGGCAGGTGGGTACCAGTTGTTGGTAACTGGTGTTTCAGCAGCTCTTCAGCCTGCTGACCCTTGTACTCCCACTGAAATTTCTGTTTCTATGTCACCGAACTTTATGACAGGCACACTTATAAGTCATGGCAGGTGGGTACCAGTTGTTGGTAACTGGTGTTTCAGCAACTCTTCAGGTTGATGACCCTTGTACTCCCACTGCAAGTTCTGTTGCTATGGCAACGTTACAGGGTCTCAAAGACACAGGTGTTTTGCAATCAACTGCACTTTTAAAATAATAAGCAAAGTTAGTTCGGTGACCTCCATTTCTTATTGTGTTAAAATTGTTGATACAATAAATACAACATTCGAGGAAATTTTTGAAAGAATTCTGTCAATCGGTTTTGGCGCCACCTTAAAATTTCAGAAATATTCGTTGGCGCCAAAGCCAATTCACAGAATTATTTTAAAATTTCCTCAAATGTTTTACTTTTTAAATTTCACTTCCTAACAAGATCCTCTTGTTCGTTTATACCTTGCTCCTGGGTAGTTATTCAAACTTATTAAAGTGTGCCGTGCTGTTCATGCTCCACTACTCAGGCCCGTAGCAAGCAACATGAAAGGGGAGAGTACTTTTATCAGAAAGTGGACCCTAGTGATACGCGCGTGATGCTGCGGCATGCTTACGCGGGAGTCGGAGTACGAGTGTGGCTAGGCTATGTGCTAGCGCTATAACGGTCTCTTGCGATCGCTTTTTGAGGAACTTTTGTTCCTTGCGCGAGGTTGTACTACAACAAGAGTGAACTCGTCATCCAACAGTAAGTCAGAAGCAAAGTTGCATATTAGGGCTAAAAATTGGACCAACCCCCCTGTCTACGGGCCTGCAGTCTATGTGTGCAGTGTACAATGTGCCCGCGAACACCAAGAAAAGACAAGAATCCATACAAAACTAATTTAATTCAAGCCATGTCTAAGTAAACTCTGCTTTGAAGCAAAATATTCACTTAAACCTTCAATATCCTGTATGCCAAAGCTTCAGAAAAGCCGAAGAAAAGACCTCCAGCTCTGTGCAGACACGAAAGCATTGCTGCTATGTACAGTCCAAACTCGCTCACCAGAAACTTGATTGTTGTTTTCAAACCTGTCATTGTCCAAAACGAAATTCATGATCGTCCCAAAATTATGAATGACGTTCACGAATTTCGTAAAGCTATTGCAGACTCTCAAAAAAATCTACTCGAGAAAACCCTGCATCGATGCACCTGCACAGGAGGCGAAACCTAACGTTTAACAAACACAATTAGTAGACAAGTGTATTTGGGTTGTCGCAAAGCAAGAGAAAAACTAATCATCTATTAAATAGAAATCGTAATGACCTCGTTTGGCCAGTCCAGGTATGGGAGAATATTTTGCCCTTAGCCTGCCAGCGGCATTTGATCAAGGTTAAAATGTGACTATTAACTATTGTGGTTGGATACCTATTGGTGGCCAAAAATCGCAATTGGTATATAGGATTCCAGCCATACTGTGTCACTATCCAAAACAACAACATTCACAACTCAGATAATGCTGGGAGCCTGGGTCGTACTTCTTGTGACGTCACCGAACATAGATCACGGAAATGACGATTTTGAAAACTTGCTGCACAAATGACAAAGCCCTTGCAGATTGAAATCAAAAGAAGATGATTTGCAGACTCTCGAACTTTATTCTTTTAATCTGTAAGAACTTCGTTTTCCAGTAGAGGAACCCTTTAATCTAAGACCAGTTGAATGCTGAGAACACATACTGCACTGTACTTTTCAAGAGTAATTGATGGTAAAAGCATAAAGTCATTAGGTTATACATTCAAAGGTTGAATGCCATTGCCGGCAGAATACACTGACACTGCTTTGATTGATTTTTTACCCGGCAACGTCAGTAAAAGAGATAATTCAGAGTATAAAAATGACTGTGATTCTGGAGCTGAAAGTGTTGTGGGCTTACGGACCATTTCATTTACAAGGGAATGACAGACAAAAAAGGTGCCCAGACAAACTTGAGGTCGTCTGAACTTGCTTTCTCGGCACTCTCTTGTATCTGATATTCGCATCCCTGCGGATATTCGTCGGGTGTACTGACCCAGTAAGAAGGGGGCAGAGGCTTGTATGTCCACAATCGATGGCGTGTGAGAAATCTAGCAACATGCAGCAACACAGTCAGACAAAAACATTTCGTAAAACTCCATAATCTAGCTACAGTAAAGTGTTTTTTAGGAAAGTAGCCATCAGCATAACACTTTCTAACTCTTCAATACAAAGTAAAACTGAGTAACTGGTTGAATTCATAAAATGCGTTTGAAACTGGCTAAATCTGTTCGGTAATGTTGTCTCAGGACATAACTATTATGAACATAAAAATATACCCTA
>JANVCJ010086621.1:5000-10754 GCA_026413505.1 Epizoanthus ramosus
TCTGAAATTGTTGTGCGCAACATTGCGTGCAATACTGCAGACTGAAATGGAATCCAGTCCTACTTCTGCAACATTGTGTGTCACAACCTCATTGCGTGTGGTTTGACACATTTTACTTAAGTATTTCTACAAAACAAAAGCGTGAGAACAAGAACAAGAACAACCACAACAACTGTAATCTCTCCTTAAGGCGGCTCCCACCTGTTTTCTATTGTGTGGCACCATAAAATTTATCAAATGGCTACTCGCACATCACAGCAGATTACTGCCAGCTATTATGACCTCGTTTCATGGTTACTATGGTTGCCAGTTGTCATGGCAATCATATAGTGCCTCAAATACTTCTTTGACATTTAATCGCATTTTTCTCAAGAATGAGCACGATGTTTTTGTTCAGTCTTATGTAAAGGGGCTCGCCTCGTTGGGACTTAATTGGGTCCGTTGGCCAGCCCCTCATCGTACTCACATGTCATGTCTTATATTTGTATATTTAGTGTAATTGTGCAGTATTTTTCTAATTGTGAGTCCGATGGAAGCATCTAAATAAAATCAAATAAATAAAATAAAATGACCCCCATTTTTTTTTGTTTTATTTTTATGAGCATTAAATGAAGAAACTGTTTGGAAATTTAAAAAAAATTACCCCGTGTGGATTGGTGCCACCTTAATTTATTGGTAATTTAAGGTGGCACCAAATCCACACGGTGTAACTTTTTAAAAATTATCCCAAAACTTTCTTCTGTTAATGCTAATACGAATAAAACAATAAAGGACGGGGTCACCGTGCTCATTCTTGAGAAAAAATACGATTAAATGTCAAAAATAAGATGGATTTGAGGCAGAATATGGTTGCCATGACAACCTTAGTAACTCCTCTAAAAATAAGAGTTGTTTAAAGAGGTGGTCATAACAGCTGGCAGTAAACTGCTCTGGTGTACGAGTAAGCCATTTGTTAAATTTGGTGGTGCAAAAAATGAAAAACAGGTGGGGGCCACCTTAACACATGTCCATCTTGGAGAGTTCACCTGGAACTCCCTCTATGTACTTTCCACAGAGCTTATTTATTAATCTACCATCAGAAAAAATTCATTATCCTCAAAGGTTTCTAGTTTTTCACACATTATTACTAAAAGCGCCATATTCCCTGAGGGCCATAAATTTATCGGAGGTTCCATGTAACACGTTTCCCTGGTAACGCCACGTCTACTGAAGTGCATTCCAGGACTAACTGCCCTTGTGGCTACCTTTGATTACATTTCAGCATGTTCCGACTACATTCCGGACACAACTGAATGCGGTAGAATTTACACCGGAGGGCTCTGCAATAAGATAGAGCTGTTCCCACTTTGTCGCAAATCGTGTTTCAAATGTCGTAAGTATTCGTTGGGGGAGGGAAAGGGCTTCATTGTCCAAAGCACTACATGTACCTATCTAAAAATCAATTCAACCATGTTTTAATCTAAAATCCGTAGGCTAACTATATCAATTCTATTGAAACTGGGTTTTATGTCAGAAGAGAAGACTCTAATCATGTAGTGGTGGTGGGAATGGAGAAAGGTTAGGAGGTGCGGTGGTGGGGAGTGCGGGAGAGGGCTCGCATCATTTAGTGGTGGTGGGAAGAAAGGAAGTAAGGTTAGGAGGTTCCATTGTGGGGAGGGCGGGAGCAGACTCGCATCATTTAGTGGTGGTGGGAATGGAGAAATGTTAGGAGGTTCGGTGGTGGGGAGTGCGGGAGAGGGCTCGCATCATTTAGTGGTGGTGGGAATGGAGAAAGCTTAGGAGCTGCGGTGTTAGTGAGGGCGGGCGAAGGCTCGCATCATTTAGTGGTGGTGGGAATGGAGTAAGGTTAGGAGGATCCGTTGTGGGGAGGGCGGGAAAAGGCTCGCATCATTTAGTGGTAGTGGGAATGGAGAAAGGTTAGGAGGTTCGGTGGTGGGGAGGGCGGGAGAAGACTCGCATCATTTAGTGGTGGTGGGAATGGAGAAAGGTTAGGAGGTGCGGTGGTGGGGAGTGCGGGAGAAGACTCGCATCATTTAGTGGTAGTGGGAATGGAGAAATGTTAGGAGGTTCGGTGGTGGGGGAATGAAGGAAGGAGGAGACTCGCATCATTTAGTGGTGGTGGGAATGGAGAGAGGTTAGGAGGTGCGGTGGTGGGGAGGGCGGGAGAAGACTTGCATCATTTGTGGTGGTGGGAATGGAGAAAGATTAGGAGGTTCGGTTGTGGGTGGACGGGAGAAGACTCGCGTCATTTGTGGTGGTGGGAAGGAAGGAAGAAGCCCCCTGTTGCATTATCCAGCTTTATTAAATTTGATATCTTATATTTCTCTTTTAAATTTTCTTAAAAATATTTACGGGTCACAGTAATTGGCTGTTCGCTGTTGTGGTCGCCCTGCTATCCATTTTTTTTTCTTATCACGTTTGTATTTTCAGTTTTATTTTCCTAAATTTATTGTAATTATTGTATACATGTACATGGCGAAGCAATTAAAAAAATAAAATAAAATAAACAGTCTTCAAAATAACATCAAATTGTTATGCCACCTTATGTTAAGGGATCCCCGACTGTTGCAAAAAGGGCGCCCTACAGACCAGATGCATAGTAGTTTGTGGTCGCGCGTGAATTATATTGTGTTTCACAACCAAGAGATTGACAAAAAATATATATGTTTGTAGCCATTAGTGGCTTTTGAAATAGTGGCGAAGCGAAGCGAAGCATCTAGGTAAATATTCTGTCGCTATGAACCTCAATTTCAGAGCGTAATTGTCAATTATCATGATTTCTCAATGGTAGTCCAATTAATTGGGGTGGCTCGGTCTGGCCGCGCGTTGCGAGTGTTACTTAAAATGTCTCTACTTGCTTTGCAGCATCTCAGTTTTCGCAAAACCCGCCGGTCATCCTCGGGATGCGCACTATACGAGTTGTCACCAGTAGCAACGATGATATTCTGATCACGTGCAAAGCAACAGGCAGCCCACCTTTTCACTTCACCTGGTTCAAAGATAAGGCGGTGATACGTAGGCAGACCAATCTTACAGACACTACCAACGAGCTTAACATCTCGCACATCGGCGAGGTAGAAGGAGCTTACAAGTGTCAGATAGTCAACAAATACGGCACAGCTTCAAAGGAGCTTTTAGTATCGAAACAAGATATTCAAGCAGTGGCACTTAAGCATGCTGGGAAAGGAAACAGTCAAGGCGATATAAGTAAGCACTGTAAATTGACCAAAAAGATGGCGACTGGTACATTTACCCATAATGCTTAGCGCACGAAAACCCTAAAAACACTCTTCAAAATGCACTGAAAAGTCCTAACAACCTCAAACCTAGCATTCACAATGTTTTTAGTACAGGGTCAGGGACGAATTTCGCAAAAAAATATGGCTTTCTGTGTGCCTATTCGCTGTGTTAGGTTCGCAAGGTATTGTGGTGAAATATACAGCCGCCATAATTTTGGGGGCGGTCAACTACTCAAATACAATATGTTGGCGCGTCTTGCGTTGTGCAATTGCTTATAGATATGTAAATAAAACGTATAAAATTTATAATTGATGGATGAAATACTAAAACATAAATTATTAATTTTTGTTGAATCTGTTTTTACCGGTGCTTTATATGCAAGTATAAAAAGAAAAGATTTTCTTTGCTAAACCGCCATTTCCTTCCTTATTACAGCAGAGCCGGAAGCATTTCAACTCAAATATTTTCCCATCGTTTCTGGAATCGCTGGTGGGTTGTTCTTTCTTGTGATATTGTTGACTGTGGTAATAATTATATTCTGCCGGCGACGGCAAAAGTCAGAGAAGAAAACTGAATCTCGAGGAATATCCCCAACAGCAGGGAATGGATTCAAACCGGAAATTCAGGGTAAGACATGTTTTTAAGTTTACAGCATGTCGCGATATTATTGCTTTCTGATTGGATAAAAACCATTGTTAATAAAAGTATTATGTACCCCAATTTACGCGCATTGCTGGACGCGCGGTTTCCTAAGCTAAATATGATGGAATTGTGAAATGACCTTCGCAGTAATATACGCAATTTAAGCAATTGCGAAGGAGAAGCCTAAGAAAGAATTTTCAGGACTTCAAAGTGATTCGAACCCGTGACCTCTGCGATACCGGTGCAGTACTCTACCAACTGAGCTATGAAGCCGCATATGTTGGGAGCAGGTCAAATTAATGGGCTCATCTGTGCCACTGAGTAGAATGTAATGTTAGGAAGTGGGTTTGTGCTGCGGTGTATATGATGAAATTCTGAAATGGCCTTCACAGTAATATATGCAATTTCATCATATATATACCGCAGTACAAACCCACTTCATAACATTAAGCTAAATATATCGCCAGTAAAACGTGGGCATGTCTGAATATTTCAAGGTTCAAAGTTCAAGATCCAGTTTCATCTTGTAAGAAAGAAAATTGCGGTAGCTTTTCGTCGTATGTACTCTTGTATGCACATCTTTTGTCATCTCATGGTGAAAATATGTTGTGACTCCACTCACTTGATAAGGGACAACGTCGCATGTTGAGCTTGAGGCGCCTTCAATTATTTCGATTCGATATCTTTGTTGCTTTGCTTTAACGTGTACTTCTAAACAGCATACGCTATATTAGAAGGGGAGGTGCAGCTACAGAAATTTTAAGGGCGCTCTAAATTTTGCCACCATGATGGAAGGCGACTCCTGACCGCCATTCTCCGTGATTTGCTAATGAGCATTTGAACACATTTCCATGAAAGTGCGCAGGATAAATGCGTTACCATTATAAGCGAGTATATACCATGGAAAGCTATCGTAAGTTTCTAAAAAAATGAACGTTGATGCACATTCTCAAGTTAAACCTTTACAGTTCCTTGTTTTCTGCCTACGAGATACGTCCGTTCTTCTTCTCCAAATTCCCTCGTTTACTCACATCTCCTACCGTCAACTCCCCTTCAGCAGTTCAGCGATCGTTACAGAGTCTGTACAGGTTTGAGAAAAAGATACGTGAATTGACTGTTTTTTGCGTAAATCGGAAACCAATTTAAATTTACCCATTGATGAAATTATTTTTGTTTTATAGAGTTAAATAATCTCGGACCTCGCACTCTGTCTCCAGTACGCAACCGTCAACCTGAGCCGTTGCCAGATCACGCATGCGCAGAAACTAAGAATATTAAACCTCTGAATTCTGATCCTAATGAACATCAACGGTACATGGCCCTCAGAGAGTCCCGTAAGAAGACGAGAGGTCAGCGGGATTCAGAGAATTATGACTCTCCTCAGGCTATATACGAGGTGTTAGATATTAACAACGAAGCTATTGTCCCGGATGTAAGTCACCCCCCTGATAAACCAACTGAACGTAGTTACGAACTGTTGCTCCCGGATGTAAGTCACCCCCCTGTTAAACCAACTGAACGTAGTTACGAACTGATGCAAACGAATTCTTCCAAACCTGGTGAAGATGGCGTTGTGAAGCAGGATTGTACTGAAGAATATCTTGAGCCACTGGACAAATCGTCTGAGTACCTGGAGGTTAGGCCATAAGGAAGGAGGTCCAAACACGATTTTAGGGGGGTGGGGTGGGAGTCCACGCAACCCACCCCCTTTAGAACTATAGTTGAATAGTTTAACCCTTCAATAGCCTGTGGAGGCACGAACGCACGTTTTCTACTTCTTAATTACATTTGTAACTTAAGGGCGCGTTCTATTGGCATCAACCATTTCAACCAAAACCGGTTTTAGTTGATTTGGTTGCGGTGTCCCAATAG
>JANVCJ010086632.1:0-10752 GCA_026413505.1 Epizoanthus ramosus
GTCATTGATACTACGATTGCTCGATGGATTGGCACGCTCGGTGTTTCGGCGGGAATGACGAGTTGGTCTTGAAGCTGCACTGTTCTTCTTCTTTCCAGTAGTAGCTTTCCGGGAAGCAGATCGTGTAACTGGTGGACGATAACGCTCGGAAGACATAGCAAAAAACGACTGGCCGGACAGAAAACACAAACTAAACCATCAACATAAGCCGGCAACAAACTTCCATCACAGAAGTGAGCTAGAACCACAATGACTCACTTTGCAAGCTCTAACATATATATACTCTGCATAATAATTACCCTAGGGAGTCTAAATACAGTAATAATGAATACTTCGTACATATAAGGAAAATATTTCTCTTTCCAAGAGAAATCTATTTCTATTAATGTTATAGCCTGATAAATGAATTGGTTACAAGTGAGTTACCTGCTTTTGTGGTGGAGCAATGGATTTTCAAGTATCAGTAACATCAATCAATGTGTTGGTAATTATTTTGACATCGTCCTTTGGAAAGGAAGGTGAGTTTGTTATTTAGTTCTTTTTATAACTTAATTGTTTTCTCTATTTGCTTCACCAGGCTAGGGAGCCTATTAAAATTGGGTTCGGAGTGACACTTGTAATAAGTACCACTAGTACTGATAATCTTATTTAGTTCATATATTCTTTAAACAACTTTTAACAGTGATATGATTGTTATATACGATGCTGCAAGCCCAGGGGGGGGTCTCATATGAGAGGGGTAGGGATGCAGATTGGACATTTTGGACTTAACCCCGGCCCTAAAAGGTACCAATCTGGGCATAGCCGGGGGCATGGATTGGCTAATTTTACCCCTAAAAAGATTGAACTATCCAAAAGCGTACAAACTATCAGATCTAGAACTTCCAAGTACTGAAGTTAACTAGATTTCGATCCTGATTTTCAAAATGTTACTTAACTTACATATATACTGCACCCCTAAGATCTACTATGCTGATTATAATTGCTAAAGCCCTTTAACACCCTATGAGGTACCAAACCTGTGATATCAGACAACAGGTATGACGAGCACTCTGCATGGCCATTTCATATCTGAGTCCCTCCCCCAGGGCCCGGTTGCTCAAAAGTCGGTCAACGCTAACCAATGGTTAAATTTTAACCGATGATTGGGTTTACTCCTTAGCAGACTGAGTTAGGCCATTATATCGAGTATACGTAACTGGGTTTCTGGGGAATATTTCGAGCAATACTTTATAGGCACAGAATTATGTATTTCTAGACAAAAAAGTCAAATTTAAAATTTGACTTAACCATTGGTTAAGCTAACCACATTTCGAGCAACCCGGGCCAGTTCCATACACTAATAAGAGCTCTGACATGCAGCGACAACGCTACGTTGTTTTACACTTACGTGAAATCCATTCAATTACTTGTTCGACTCTCCAATAAGTTGTTTAGTTGATGACATTTGACCATAGAGCGGCCTTCGTAAGAACCTTAATTGATCAAATTGAATAGACTGAATATGACACAACATTGCGAGTGTAAAGCCACAAGGTCGAGGGTACCAAGTTATTGGCTACATCTGTTTCAACACATTTGTTCAGGGTTAAAGTAACATGGCTCTGTCGACGCATTGCAGCCACTGCTCTAGTTATATAACCAATTTGGTGCAGGAAATGACAACTGTTTTTCAAAATATTTCATTAAGATTTTATCAGTATCGCTTTTTATGATATGGATGTGTGTTTTACTGAGAACTAAAGCACTTGTATAATCCACACAACACCACACCCGGTTCAGCCCCATTGGCACATGTTCCATATTCTTGGATATGGCGCTCTGTAAATTTTATTATTATCATCATTATTATTATTATTATAAGTATTATTATTATTATTATTATTATATGTTACGCGCGTGCGTGACATATTGATAAGCTTTACATTTTAACATGATTTTCTTGGTTTCTTAATCCTCGTTACATTTTGAGTTTTTGTTTCCCATATGAAAAAAAAGAAAGTTACACGGTATATTCCTCTATCTAATTAACTGATAAATTGAAATATGACATTGAAATTCTAAGAGGGACTGTCAGAACGCGGTGGGGGTTTGCGAGAAATATTTGTAAGTATATTGTCATCTGAGTGCCAGACTCGACCATGTCCAATTCTTGAAACAAGTGACATGTTTCAGATTTACAACGACATTTATCAACCTATCCTGTCCTCATCTGCTTTACAAGAGATTGCTTTCTACTAAATCAAGCTACTAACTTATGACTGAAGGCGAGAATAGTATTCTACTGTTTCTATCTTGGTTAGTCATGGCAACGAACATACCAAGATTCATTATCAAAGCAGCGACGTAAACACATTTAGCGATATGGTACAATATTCAATGTACGTGAACCATAATTGGATGTTTTTCGAAATACATTGGAGTTCGATAGGCTCGTTAAAGGGTTATTAGGGCTGTTTTTTTCTTGTGATAATTTAGGTTAAATATTTACCACCTTAAATTTGTTTACCAGCAATGTCGGATTTTATTTTGTAGCGACACACGCGACTTCAAAATATGCCACTAAAATCTTGTATTTTTTAATGAATTGCTGATTAGCGAAGGTGAGGGCAATTTTCATTTTGGAAATTAAGTTTCTCTAAACAGAAATGTATTGTTTTTAAAAATTAGTTTTCTGCTTTGAAAAAGTAATAATCAACTTTACTAACAAACCTTTGAAAGGGAACATCGGAAGTCCAAACCACAAGCTGAGAGCCACTCGTTTTAAAATGAAACCTTTCATTAGATAGTATATGAAGCTAAATTAATGACTACTAATACAATTCCTGCTGTTATGTGTTTTACTGGACATGCACCGCGCCAGCCAGATAACGGTTTTAATCAAACTGGATTCAATATAGTAAGGACACTAAGAAAACCTCTGTGGTATAACTTGCCGTAACATCACGAAAAGCTGCCTGTTCATCGAGCTGTCAATTGTAATTGCTGTGTTGGTTTCCTAGGTACCGAGAAGGGCAGAAAATAATTACCAGGACGCAAAAACGAAAATCATAGACAGTGACGGTTGACAAATGCCTGCCAACGTCATGTTTGTGAAGGCGATTTTCCTAATTTTGTGGATGTTTTCTGACCCTCGAAGTCTCGCTGTCTCCAGTAGCAGGTAAATTTAATGACCAATCTATTTTTGACATATCGAATAATATGAGATTTAAAATCTTTAAATGACAAGTTTTGATTGAATATGTTCAACCAAAGACAAGAAAACTAAAAATGAAGAAATATTGATAATGATGAATAATACTAATAATAAATGTTATTTAATCAGGGAACCTAGGTGAAATCAAAAAGGAAGCTGTAAAATTATAAAAGCAAAACTATATATTATATAAACAAAAGGTCTATCCGGATAAATTAAAAGGATCTGAAGTACAAATGTACAAAATAAAGCAAGAAAACGACATTTGAAAATGTAGACCTCATTTACAATATTTGGAACTTGAAGGGGGGTGAACCCCGAAAACACTCCCCCTGGGGACCCCCTGTAGCAAAGAGTTTCTATGGTGAGCTCTTCAAAACAGTTACGAATGTCCGTGTTACGTTCGTTTGTATTTTCGCTCTCAAATCTGCTAATGATCTTCTCAATGGCCTTGAGCAATAGTTTAATGAAACATTTCCAGAACCTCTTGGGACTAAATATATAGCATACATGTATGGTAGAACAAATTTTGTGTCAGTCAGATTTCGTCAACAAACTAGAATTCTAATCTGTCCAACAATTTAAAAATATTTGAAATCAGCAACTACAACCTCAACAATCAGCAAGACAGTAATAAAATAATAACACTGATAATTATGATAATAATAATAATAATAGTAATAATAATAATAATAATAATAATAACAACAATAATATAAGGATATCAAAATGAAAGGTTTTAAAATATAACATTGAACATTGTATATGTCCACTATTGTACAGCCACCAACGACAAAATCTGTCCGACGTTTCAAACACAATTAACAAGTTGCTTCAAGGGTACGACACCAGAATTCGTCCAAATCTTGGAGGTAAGCTGTATATAAAGAAATCACGAGATTTAGTAGTCGCTGTGCGCGCGAAGGGGGCGGTTCTTGCTCCCCCCCGTCTCTCCCTCGGTTTTTAAGGTGGCTCCGTCTTGTTTTAATATTTTGTGCCGCTGAACACGGCCACATCAGCTCAGCTGCCCTCTATTTTTATCGAGTATAATAAATGCATTGATTGATAGATTGATTGATTGATTGATTGAACTATATGACAGTCTTTCTCGTATATCATGACGATTATAGCCAGATTATGGCTAGTTGGTTTTGCAACAACTCTTGTCCCTTATTAACTATTTCACCCCAAATAAATATCTGTTTCCCTTGTTATACTGGAGGTTCAAAACACCACGATTTCAGCATCCAAAGGTATGCTACACGAAATGAGTTCAGTAACGCCCATTTTTATTATCTTAAAATTGTTTCCATAAAAAGGTCAACATGTGAAAAGAGTTTTAAAAACAAAAATATGGAGTGCGGCTTCTAAGATTTTGGCGCCAACTTTAATAACATTTGAGAAAAAATAAAGTGGCAGCAAGTAAGGAAGCAGTTATCCAGACCACAATGCGCAATGGCGGTCTAACCATCCACCACGAAACAAATTCCGAGATTTTGTTAACTGTTTGCAGGCGAGCCAGTTAAGGTTGCACTCGACTTCTCAGTCATTGCTCTGAGGAATGTTCAAGAAGTTAATATGGTAAGTTGGGCAGTTTGTACCTCTTTGCTATTTTTCTATCATTAAAATTATCAAATGTATTACCCATGTATCCCGAGAGTTTTCAAAAAGTGAACAGTTTAGTGATGGTAGAATAACGTTTCATCATATCAACAATAGTCCTGTTCAGGGTTCCTAAATTTGCAGCCAAGCCTTTGCATGAAACCGAGACGAAAGTTGCCCATGCTTTGATACAAACCTTCTTTCTTTTGATGTGTAAATTATAACTACTGTGATGTTAAAACATTACAACCTTCGCCTCAGTTTCAGGCAAATGCTTGGTTAAATTTAGGAACCGTGAGAAGGACTATTGCGTACAAATGGCATGATGCTGCTGCTGCTGCTGCTGCTGATGATGATGATGATGATGATGATGATGATGATGATGATGATGATGATGATAATGATGAGGATGATGATGATTAAGACATCTATCATGTAGCCATATGACTGTAGAACAACAACTTAGTTTTATTTGTGTTTATGAACAACAGCGAGAAGTGTTAGTATCTTCTAGCAAATTGCATTGGCAGGCAGCTTTGGGCCACATGGAATTCACCATCCAAAACTTCCTATATACCCCTCGTGTGAACACATCGATTTATCGAATGGTTAAGTTCCCTGTTTGGACTAAGAAATCTACGCCAAAAATTCAGAGGTAACTTTGTATTTTGGAACAACAGTGACGTAATTTTACTCTTGAAAAGGAAGATGAGAAGCAATGTGTTCTAAAATAACAGAAACTAATTATAGAACTATTAATCACTGTGTCACTATTGCCCCAGGGAACATGATTATATTGCGTTCCGCTGCCGGCGAGTGACGCAAGTCAGAATTCATGAAATATATTAGTAGCCAAGTTACGCTTCTAACAAACCAGGCATATTTAATTAGACAATCGCATAATGTTGAGACAAATATTGCAATCACACTGCCGAGTTCTAAAATACTATTTTCATGCTCGAAATCTTAAAAAGTACTGCTACGTTAATTGATGTGGTTTTTGAGGAAAAGGAATAATCAATTATTATCAGGATAAGAACAAATTAATCCGCGTCAAGAATCTGATAATTTTTGCTTCTATTCAATAAATTCGAGTTAGTCTGGCATTAAAGACAGGAAGTATATGCCATGTTTGAATATTAAATTATCAAAAATGGTTGTTCGTGTGAGGCTCTAAAGGTTAACTGAAAGACAGGAAAGTCTAGACCTGGAATTCGACTGGATTCACGATATAACATGACTTAGGTCTAAGAAAGAAAACTGGAGCAATTAGAATCAAATATAGCCAAAATTATGCGGAATTGAACAAGGTGCATGCAAAACAGATAATGAGAATTCAACGGAAATCGAACCAAATGTGTATTTAAAAAGCCATTGTCAACTGTGCTTCCGAGTGCCGCTAAACTCCTCTTGTGAGTGAGGAAAGTTTGTGAATGTATACACGAATCTAATAATGGTAGGGAAAGCATCATAGGTGTCAACGGGTCTTTAACTTCAGAGTCATCGGAGTTACAACTTATATTCTATTCGAAATATTCGAAAACGGAAAAACGAGCAGTAATCATCGGAATGAGACTTATGGGGTTTACTTTGTGAGTATTTAGACAATAAGAACTGTCGTTCGTCAGGAACTGGCTAAAACATTAAAGAAAATGGGCAAAGTTACTCATACAATAATTTTAAAATACAAGGCTAAAAATGCTTTACTAAAACCAGAGCCTGATTTTATTGATATTCCTTTTGTAATAGCACAACCATTAATTTTAAAGAAAATAAGCGATTTTAAATAATTTGTGGCCAATAATTTCTGATAGAACAGTTGCAGAAAATAACAATTTAACTTAATGACATACACATTCTTGACAAAGTAAACCGCGCCAAAAGTTGCATGAAACAGCAACATGCTAATAGAATATTTTTTCTTCATTTGCATGAATTTGCATTTTAGAAACATCTTCTTAAAAACTGAACAATATTCCCAAACAACTATTCACAGCTGAATAAGCTGGTGTAGCATAATCTATTGAGCTATTGTAGACACCGCTACATTTTTCATTTAGAGAATTGAGCATTCGACGGCTTCTAAACATTTGTAGCGGCAGCGGCCAACTCAATTGTAAGTGTTGACTGCCCGTGGGGCTTGAAATTGCTTCTCGTAGTCCGTATATAGGAGCACCTGTGTCAACAGTAGGGAAGGATTCTTGCTAGTTTTGAATCTACTTTCAACACGTTTTTCTCTTGTTTTTTTTTTCTCGCCTAACTGTGGACATCACCCAAGTACTTGACGAACACTACGACAGTCAAAGTAACAGAAATTGTTGATAATTGTTAGTCAAATACGAGCAAACGAGAGACTTCCATCAGGAGTGTCTAGTGAAAATATTATGCACAAAGTCTGCCGGGTTGATGCAAGCACGAAAGGCGTTTTCTCTGTTATAACCTTTCCTGTTTTTTTATCTTAAAGCATTGGGGTGCTTGTAGTATTAATCGCGAGAGGAAGCTTTGTCTCCTATCATTTTTTGTCGACTGAAAGGCTTCGCCAATCTCTCAATAGTCCAGAAATGACGACTGTAAATTTTACAAGAATGGATGATAATTATATTGACAGTGGGTGATACTGAAGCAGGATAGTGGGATAAAGAAATACCGTGAAAAGCAAAGCGATACTTTGAGAAAAAAGTTGCCATAATCTGGTAACATTTATAACCGTGCGCAAGGGTGAATTTTAGCTTTATTGTCGATTTGTGATAAATGGACCAATTTAATATTGCTATTTAATTTAATTCAATTCCATTATTTTTAGTTTTCCAAATCTGACTTTGTGGTGACTGTTCATTTTTTTAAATATTGTATTAGACTACTGTTGAACATATACACTGTAAACAAATCGTTGACGACAAACTGAGAGAAGCCATCTTTTAACCTGTGAGCACTTAGCAACGCTATATCGATAATAGAGCCGATCACGAGAAGAGCAAAAAGGCAAACACGGGTTGTCATTTGTAAATACTTATCATTTTGAAACAATCATTACTCGTAACGCTGTATTTTATAACTTATGCATTTTTAAAATATTGTAGTTGAAAGACGTCAAATAGAAGAAGAAAAGAAAAACAAAGTTAACAAAAGGCACCTGCAGAAGTTCAGCCAACTGGTCAACTGGTCAACTCGACAACTCGAAGTGCTGAGACGAACGTTTAATGAATTGGCGTTAGTTGTTAGCGCTCAAAGTCGAGAAGCTGAGCGGGAGAATGGTTCTTCCCGGATATTTAATTACACAATGCTACAATTAACACCAACATTTCAAAACACAAATATCATTTCATTTATATTCGCAGACGAGACTGTCCAAAAGATTTGAATATTATTTATATACAAGTCAGCGAAATGGACAACACTACGAGTCATGGAGGACAGCAGCATCTGTCGCCACTTGCATCTCGCAGCCAAGCAACTTTCGTTTTGGAGACAACGCTCGGTTTATTGTTCAATGGAGTCGCTTTACTTGGAAATCTTCTTGTCTGTACTGCAATTTACCGAAATAGCCGTCTGCGTACCGTGACAGGGTTTTTCATGCTCTCACTCGCTGTTTCCGACGTTCTAATGGCGACTACATGCATGCCGTTATCAGTAGGAGCAACTATGATCGGAGAATGGGTTTACGGGCATGGCGCATGTCAGTTCCAGGGATATCTTATAAACACTCTGGCTGCAGTTTCTTTACATACGATGGGTTTAACTGCCATCCATCGATACTTTAGGGTTGTGAGACCCGAGAAGTGTAGGAAATTGTTTACCAAGAAAAGGACGATTTTTGTGATATCATGTGTGTGGCTGACAGTTCTGTTTGTGCCAGCTCTTGAGATGGCAGTTGGTGCTATCGAGTTTGACTTTAACGAAGGCAAAGTTATATGCTTTATTGACAACAGAAACAAAGAATTGTGGCTGGCCAACTTGAGCGCATTTGTAGCTGTTAACATGATTCTACCAATGATGATAATGTTCATATGTTATTTCAAGGTGTTTCAACGTGTTCGCCAACATAAAGTTGGTGTCACGTCGTCGTTCAATAGAACCAGCTTTGCTACCACACTTCAACAACATGGCAACGAGCTCGACGAGACTTTACACAGGAAAAGCATTAGTATCGAGACTGGTGCTTGCACACAGCAAGGCGGAGTAGGGAAGCGAATCCTTGTCCACGAATCGAATCTTAACCTAGGTAACACTCTCAAAGAAGGGAAAGAAGAAACCAGTGAAGCTTGCGTTGAGAGGCTGCAACTGAATTATGAACCACAACGAAAGAGAAGTGCAAAATACGAGGCGGCTAACTCAGAAATAATCTCTCAACCAAGGAGCAGCATATCAGATTGGCTACCTCAGCCAATGACACATCTAGAAACGTTCTCAGTGGACCAACATCGGTGCAGTATTGTTTCTCAGAGAAGCCAAAGCCTTGGTACGACATTGCCATCATACCAACCAGCTTACGCCGGTAATGCTCCGACATTGTTCCATCAGAGGAACAGCATTGCTATTGTCACACAACGTAGGGCCAGTGTGGTAGACTGGTTGAACCAACAAAAGGAATTACTGTCAACGTCTCTTAACAAAACCAGGGTCAATGTCCCCACGGTGAACAGTCAGTTAAAAACGAATGTTGAAGAAATCAAAATAACAACTATCCTGTTTGTGGTTGTACTCGGTTTTATGCTTTGCTGGTTTCCAATTCTAGTTATTAGTATTTATACCATGGCATCCCCAGATCAACCACTTCCTCGAGGAGTCGATGTCTTATACACTTTCCTAGGGGCAACTTCAAGTGCCATTAATCCATGCATCTACGGTTTAATGAATCGCTCATTCCGTTCTGAATACTTAAAGATAATTCGGTGTAAACGGCAGCGAAAGGTATGACCATGCTGAATTTCAGTTTTGTTATAACAATTGAGAACTTTCATTTTAGTTGTTCTCTATCTGTAAAATTTGTAAATATATATCAAAATAGAATATGCCTACGGCGCGTTTGATTGACCATATTACGGAATAACAATACACGGAATAAAAACTTTGATCTGTTCAACTGGTCAGTATTCCTTCCTGGAAATATACAAAACAGACTTTCAGCTCACTCTAATTGATAATCTAGTACAATAATTTTGTTGCTCAAAGATTAAAGAGATATCTGAAATGGTCCAAAGTGTATTCCTATTCCGAAATACGGTTAATCGAACGCACTTATACTTATCAATGTTTAAAATAATGGAGAGAACAGTCAACCGAAATGAAGCAAAATTATCACGAACGAGCTTTTAAGAAAATGGCCAACCGTTGATTATTAATTAACTACTGTCTGATATTTCAAAATGACAAAAGAACAGCTATGCAATGATCATGGTTGTAGAGGATAAATCAACCGATAGTTGATGTGATATGCTGTTCACCGTGAGGCCTTCGTTAGAGCTCTCACAGAGGGCTAGCTCAAGCCTTCTATGCACCTTCTTGGAGAACAACATAACACATCAACGTTCAGTTGATTTGTCCACAATTTGGCTTACTTACCGACGTAGAAAACCTTGGGGTTTCTAAACTAGTTAGCCTGCCACAGTTGTAGATAGTTTGGGAAAAAGAGCAACTACTATGCTTCACTAGACTTTGCGTTATACTCATTTTTTCATAAGAACCTTTTATAAATCGTTCAGACTGAGAAGTGTTTTTCATGGAGTCATTGTAAACGATTCTGAACAAAGTATTAGAAGTAAATTTTTGTTTCTGTATGATTAACAAGTATATTAAAATATATATAGTCTGAAAATATTTTCTAAAAAAGGGTTTTAAAACTTATCCAACATTTTCGACGTAAGTCATCTTCAGGACAAGTATAACAAGTATATATTTACCCCGGGGGGGGGGACTCCCATACTAGCAGGGGCGGGGATGCTCGTCGTACCTCT
>JANVCJ010086643.1:0-10751 GCA_026413505.1 Epizoanthus ramosus
TTCAACAAAAACATCGCATTTTGCCCCCACGAAGGACTGGATCTAGTGAAATTTTGCATTAGAAAAATGGTGTATTACAGTGTTGTGGTAAGGTGGCCTCCAGGAACCATCTACAAGGCTTATTTGAGGAGGAGGTCACCTTCAGAATTGGGTTTAATAAAGTTCTATATTAGATCAAGTAAGAAGTCAGCTTAGACAAACTAGGAAAGATATACTGTTATAGTATATTATCACTAGTAACAACTGAATCATCATTAGTAACAACTGAATCATCACTAGTAACAACTGAATCATCACTAGTAACAACTGAATCATCACTAGTAACAACTGAATCATCACTAGTAACAACTGACAGCACAACAAAGAACAACAGGCGTAATATCAATATGAAGAAAAGATCGAGTACCTTCCCATTCCTTCCAGCACCAGAAGATCTGCATCTTTACACCTCTCGGCAAGTTCAGAATCGATTCTCCTGAAAGAAAGATGCTTCAGCGATAGAGCAAATAATGTACTTTAAAAAAACCAAGGCCGATCGTAGCACGACCCACCTCTGATGGGGTGTTGAATGGTTCACCTGACATTTCATCACCCACTCACCATATTCGTCAACCGCCCAGTGTACTTTGCGACCAGTCCCGAAATTCACACAAATCCAGTACATTCAGCAAATACAGATACTAATCGTCAGATTCATTTCAAAATTACAGCAGGAATTATCATACAGTGGCATTCTGATAATCACAACTAATAGCAAATAATGGGATTGATCAACTAAAAGTTGATATGTTATGTTTTTCGCCGTGAGGGTGAAAGATCTCAGCTGACGTTTCGACCGCTAGCCTTTCGTCAGAACAAAAGAGTCTCAGTTATAATAACCACATTTGCTCCAGGTAAATATCCAAAACACATTCTTGATGAATTAAACTTGACTGTAACGTTGCAAAGATGTAAGGGGATTCTATGCCTTCCGTGATCCAAAATCTATAAAGCAGTTATTCCTGTACTCAGTAGTCATATGTGCCCACTTGAATATACAGTATATCTGTTTCAATTGACCATAATAAAAAAAGATGGCGACTGGTACATTTGCCCATAATTCTTAGCACACGAAAACCCTATAAACACTCATACAGAATGCACTGAAAGGTTATAAGAACTTCAAACCTAGCATTCACAACGTTTTTAGTACTGGGACGAATTTCGCAAAAATATATGGCTTTCTATGTGCCTATTCGTTGTGCTAGGTTCACAAGGTATTGTGGTTAAATGTACAGCCGCCATCTTTTTTTATCATGGTCGTACATAAGCAGTACATAAGACCGGTAACAAAAAATGACGAAATGTAGCTTCAGTTTAGAACCACATCCGACTTTCTGTTCTCACATGTAATGGAGTGTGTATGTCCTACCAGGAAATATTCTGAGAAAATAAGGAATATCTTTTTGTTAACTACGGGCTAAAAGCACTACGAGGACTATTCTTGATATTCCACCGGAAAAATAATAATAATACTCAGCACCATATAGGAAACTGCAGATCATAATCAACGCTAAGTACTGGCCAGAAGGCTATGTACAGAAGTGTGGCCGGTGGGTGCCTGCTGGAATTGAACTCGGAACCTTAGAGTTACAATTCCAGCGTTCTAAACCACTCGGCCACGCTGCCTCAAGAAATAAAGTGTGCTGTTGTCAGAGTGTTGAGAACGGTTGTGTATAGTAGATACAAAGAGTGCTACAGCTAGAAAAGCATAAAGATGATGATGATGATCCTAATAATAATAATAATAATAATAATAATAAATTAATATTGCGCTGGTTCCAGGAGTTCACCAACGCTTTACATCATAAAATTACGATGATAAAAATAAATAATGTATTAAAAATGTAAGATGTTATATTTAAAACAATTATAGATAAAAGCTTTTTTTGAAAAGCCAAGCTTTCAGTTTAAACGTTTCGAGAGTGATAATTTTTGATAATAATGATAATAATTTTAAAAAAGCATCTGTGCGACAATATCAGAAACTTAACTCAAATCGGCGGCCATATACTGTGTGACAGTTATACATGTAATTGGCGTCACGAGCTATTCGACCAATCACAAAAAATCGATATGCATTGTATCGCTGGTGGAACAGATGTAGTTGCTGCGTGTAACGCTGTGCAGGGCAGGTGGGAAGTAATTGTATAATGCCAATATTACAAGCAGCTTATACTGTAACGCTGTGCAGGGCAGGTGGGAAGTAATTGTATAATCCCAATATTACAAGCAGCTTATACTTTGACCAACCTGAAATCTAAACAAGGAGATCCAATTCCTGACTCCATTGCCATCAACCGATTATCCTCAACTGCAGATCTAAAACATTCAAAGGAAGTAATTAGTGGAGATTTTTGTAGTAAGAGACAGCGTTAATTACAATTTACTGCAAAGCATGAAGCATCCTTTGAAACCCACGAGCAGTCAGTTGGTGAGAGGATAGGTGAGGTTGGGTCTCTGAAGAAGAGAAAAGTATATAGTGAGAGAAAGCAGGAAAAACGACAGAAGCATTGGAGGATCTCAAATAAACTTCTAAGGAACAAAGAAAGCCACAATAGGCAAATACAATAAGGAAAATAAATGACCCAAATTCAAATAATGTACATTACAAATAACTACAGTACTGTAATACAGTATTCAGATAAATGCATCAGCCAATCCTTTAGGTCTATCTTTTCTAAATACCAGTAAACAAAACTGAATTTATTTGTGTCCAAAGATGTGTATTTTTAATAATAAGTTGATATAATTATAATAATTATTATTTTTCTATTTTTTATTATTTTTAAATATAACCTTTATTTAGTTCACTCTTAAAAACATTTTATTTTACAGAATTAAAAATTATTATTATTATTATTATTATTATTATAATTTGTGGTGTTTGTGGTGATATCTTCTCCGTGGACCACTCAATGATATGTAAAAAGGGTGGCTTCATCATACAGCGCCATAAGCATGGTCTGTAAGCATGGTCTGTAACGATGTTGAAATTGAGCCTTAACTACAAGACGTGGCAGGAGAGCAATTAAGCAGCGGGTCCAACTTGGCGAAGGAAGCAAGACTGGATATTCATGCCCGTGGCTTCTGGGGACAACATCAATCTGCATTTTTCGATGTTCGTGTCTGTCATGCCAACGCAGAGTCATACAAACAGCTGGAACCAAAGCAGATCTACCGCTTACACGAGAACGAAAAGAAGCACTCCTACTCGAGACGTGTTTTAGACATTGGGCATGGTTCATTTACACCTCTTGTGTTTACCTCTACAGGTGGAATGGGCCCAGAATGTTTGAGATTCCATAGCCGTCTTGCAGAGCTTATAGCTAACAAGAAAGGAGAACACTATTCAAAGACTATATTGTGGATAAGAGCAAGAACTACATTCGCGTTATTGAGATCTGCTCTAATATGCCTATGAGGGTCGAGAAGCAGAAGAAGAAAAATAGACTTAAGCAATGCAGACATTGATATTCAGAATTCAGAGGCTTCCATTAAATAAACATTTTACAGATAACTTTTAGATATTGGGAGTAGTTTTTTTTATTGGGATATTTTTATAGATTTGTTTATGATTGTTATACATAGCAATAGGATATAATTGTTAACATTTTAATATTCGAAGTTTTTTAATTTTTTAATTTTTTTCATGGTGATATTGTAAATTTATGAGACTATTTTGAAATAAAGAGTTATTGATTATTATTTAAAAATGAATGGATGAACGAATAATAATAATAATGATATTAATAATAATAATAATAATATTAATAATAATAATAATGAAACTTTATTTTACACGGTAATTACAGCAAAGAATGAGGCATTCTGGTTCAATCTCTGTTCTACCCGGAAACCGTGTCATAAGAGATTATTTACAATCTCAATGAATATAATAAACTACAAGTAAGCAATCAAATAGTCAAATAACAATAAGCCTAAATTACATCATATTAATAGAAGTTACGACTTAATCCATTAATAATAAATCTAAACAATTTATAGCGTTTGTACTAGATTGTATAAGTATGATGCAAGTCAATAACCGTCAACCCATTTCTAAACGTTTCAAGTGATTTTGTCTCTTTTAGGTCATTTGGAAGCGAGTTCCACACCTTTGCGCCCGTAAACGCAAAACTTTTATTGTAATAATCGGTTCGGATTTTTGGAAGAGCATAGTTGTTAGCTGAACACCTCACATTATATACTTGTGACCCTTCGTTACTTTAAAACAATTCTTCTAAGTAGGTTGGCGTCAATTTGTTTGTGATTTTAAATATCAAATAGATATTTGTTCTAATCACCTTTGTTTTAGAGTTTGCCATCCGAGCATGTCCAAAACTTCTTTAGAACGTTTAGTATAGGGTGCTCCTGTAATGATTCGAGCCGCCCTATTTTGAAGTCTTTGAAGTGTTGAGGAACGTTCGGAGCTGAACATCAATAATAATAATAATAATAATAATAATAATAATAAGGCACTTAGGGTGATTCTCGGGGGAACTATTAGGATCTCACAATTTGTTTCACCTAATATGAAAATATCTTCGAAAGATTTTTCTGCTTTCTGAATAAATTGATCGAAAGTTTCGAAACAAATAACATGAGATGGATGGATGGATGGATGGAAGGATTGATTGATTGATTGATTGGATGAACGATGAGTGGTTGCTGGATAAGTGGGGAGTATCTCATTCAGTGAGTGTTTGAGTCCGTGAGTCAGTTCATGAGTTAGTTTAGCGAGCGAGCGAGCGAGTGAGTGAGTGAGTGAGTGAGTGAGTGAGTGAGTGAGTGAGTAGGTGTGAGTAAGAGCCTGCGTGCGTGCGAGCGTGCGTGCGTGAGTGAATGAGTGAGTGGGTGAGTAAGTGAGTAGGTGAGTGAGTGAGTGAGCGAGTGAGCGTGTGAGCGAGTGAGTGAGTGAGTGAGTGAGTGAGTGAGTGAGTGAGTGAGTGAGAGAGTGACTGAGCGAGTGAGCGAGTGAGTGCGTGCGTGCGTACACAGTTCTGCCAGCCAGTCAGTCAGTCAGTCAGTCAGTCAGTCAGTCAGTCAGCCAGCCAGCCAGCCAGTTAGTCAGTCAGTCAGTCAGTCAGTCCGTCAGTCAGTCAGCCAGTCAGTCAGTCAGCCAGTCCGTTCGTCAGTCAGTCAGTGTGTGAGTGTGTGAGTAAGGAATTAGTAAACTAGATATACTTACGGATTATCGGATACTGGCACCTTGTAAATAGAGTAATACTTCAATTAGGAACTATTGCTTTATCGCCTACCTCACAAACATCTTTCTGATTCTGTGTAGGTCAGCACCGTCGACGTTGAACTCAATGTTACACAACACAGGTATTCATAATTATGAAATATTAGAAATATATTTAATTACATATACCTGCTCCCAATATGGACTGTACAAAGTGTTAGTCAATAATCGACAAAACTTGTATAAAGCAGGAGTTTAATTCATGGTAACCGATCAAAAATTAACAGTAAAAGTATTTGACGAATATATTACTATATATAGAAAGTGGCTAAAGAAAAATACTCAATACAAGAAAAAAAAATACATTGTCCTCATCAGTATTGATTTTTGCCCTTAATAATCTTTCTCGGAGCCAACATTACAGACTATTTATATCTTTACTCCAAGAGCAAAATTCCAAACACATTTTCGTTTGTTATCAAACGAGTTAGTCAAGACTTTGTTTAATTCTGTTAGAACTCAATGATAGAACCTGGTTTAAGGTTCGAGGCAGAGCGTTTCGTTTGACTTCTTTACAGCCCTATCACGAATTGGCTTTCTTACCTGGTTCCCGCCACCCACCTGTAACTTTCAACACAAGTCAGTTAAACTTGGCACAATTGTTAACAATCACCAGCTCATATGACTCATATGCTTTGTGGCTGCCTAGAGGTTTACAATTTCTGGACAGAAGTGATTTCTTGGCGGAACCGTTATATGTGCGATGATTTTTTGGTAGACGAGTTTAATATAATGTATGGTTACAAACTAGGAGATCCCAAATACTAGCTTTTTAGTTATTATATCCTTCTAGGTAAATTTCATATATTTCAATGGAAAATAGGGGGAAAAGCCCTAGCATAGTTATTACCAAAGAATTGATAAAAGACAAAGTCTTAGTGAATAGAGAAATAGCATTTGCGAAGTGCAGCGTAGAAAAATTCAACACAAAATGGAAACCTCTTCTGTCCTTATTAAATGAGTAAAAGTTAATGTTCATTGTTCTATTGCATGAGTTGGCCATGTTGTAAAACTGGTGTAACGTAATGTAGTGTAATGTAGTTAGTGCAGTGTTTTGATTTATTGATTATCACAATAAATAAAACAAATTTTAAAAAAAGTCACCAGCTCTAGTTTATTTGGTCTTTGCTACTAGCCAAGACTTCACATGTAGTATTTCTGCTTGTATGCGTGGATGTCTAAAAAGTTCCTAGTATTGTCCTACAGCGCCGACCTTACAGACCTTCGCTACAGTTTGGAACTGAGTGATACAGAGAAAGCGTACTTGTCGGACAGGAGAAAGGTTGTGTTTGAAGCCATGAAGGCAGTGCTTGGTGATAAAGCGCCAAAGAATTTGAATGAGGTTTGCTTATTTTTTTATTTGTTTCTTTTATGTATTAACGAAGATATCAACCATTAGCCTCGTTGTCAATCTCCTAGGACGTATCTCACTTATTTGGAGCTTTCCTTTCCAGTTACGTCAGTGGATATATTCATCCCAGAAGTCTTTACTTGCTGCGATTATGAATTAGTTCTTTCAAATATGTTGAGCTAGATAGCATTCACAACTTACCGACAAAATCACGATTGGAACATTTACTATAACTTATTACTCTTTCTATTAGTAAATATATCACTTGTTAATCAATCAATTAATCAATCAATCAATCAATAGACTTTATTTAGTGAAGGTGACACGTCACGTGAAAGTAACAAAACCCATAAATTTGTATATGTTTAAACATCGCTTTAGTGTTTCATAAAAGTAACAATATCTATGACAATACATAAATATAATATGGTGAAAGCAGCCCTAACCCTCCTAAACCTAACAAAGTCGACTGTCATTGTTGAAGGTTCCTACTGTCGCGGTTCTTGGTTCTGGGGGAGGTTTCCGCGCCATGACTGCCTTGAGTGGTGCATGTACTGCTCTGGCTGATACAAAGATCTTAGACTGTGCCACGTACATGGCCGGTCTGTCGGGTTCCGCCTGGTGAGTGAATGTGACACGTGTGATTGAGTGCATGGCCAGAAAGTGTTACGAGTGCATTTTATTTATAAGAGTTTATGTTGGCATATTTAAATCAGGCGTGCACCATACATACATACATACACACATACATACATACCTACACACACACACACACACACACACACACACACACACACTCACTCACACACACATACATACATACATACACACGGACCCCAGTCTATAACAAGGTTATTAACATTGGAACCTAATGTCCCTATCTTAGGTATCTGTCTACCCTCTTCTCGCACCCTGAGTGGCCAAGTATCACGCCGAGAGAGATCATGATGGAAATTAGAGAGAACGTTGCAAGCAACTGGATGTGGCTCCTTGTGAGTCCAAGATGGATGTACAAACACATCCAGCGATTGTTGAGAAAGAAAGATCGCGGTCAACCAGTTAGTTTCACCGACTTCTTCGGTTATCTGATCGGTGATACTCTTCTCAAAAAGGTTTGTTCAGCGCTGTATTGAAGGATGTTTTTCAATGTTAATCACCCATTGCAATTCAATTTTGTCATTTGTAACGTGATTTAGTCCCCAGATCTCGCTTTAGAATTTTTGAGGTAAAAAATTCGAGCAAATGGAAGTAGGAAGCAAGATTTGGTAACGCATGAAACGTAATGAAATCTGATTGGCTGATTCATTGAACTGGTTGTACGTGTCAACATGCCCCCATCTATAAAGATCGACCTTCCCTTGACACAATACAACAAACTCACTTATAACTATTATAATACATTTGCAATCAAAACATAAAGAAATCCATATTTCAATTTACATAGACATTTATTTTCAAGCGTGTTTCCGAGACAAATAAACAACTGAACACTAGACTGAAGTCAAGTGGAACAACAGCTACATGTATACAGAAGATGTCAAAGGGCGCGTTCGTTTGACACTATTCCGGAATAGGAATAGTCGGAATAATCGGAATAAGCGTTCGTTTGGGAGCTATTCCTATTCCGGAATACTTGGAATACATCGTCTCAGGTAGCAGAATGTATTTCGTGTATTCCTATTCCGGAATAAGAATATCCCAAACGAATGCGCCCAAAGATTTGAAAAGTGTATTTCGAAAAACGTAGCAGTATATCACGCAGTGCAGTGCTCAGTGAGCCACGTTAGCAGCTATAAAACTTCACATAGCTATAGATCCGTTGTCACTGACTTTAGACTAGCACTCTTGTGAGGACAAACAACACATCAATCCGCTTAGCACGCACATGATCGGTTTCCGACTAGCCTTTGACAACCAATCTGCCATTTCTACCGTTGGATGTCTTCTTTTTGAGTATTCAAACTAAATAATCGAAACGGCGGCATTAGAGCTGGAGTCATAAAAATAGAAGTCGTACCTGAACTACCACTAAGAAGGAAACTGTTGAGCAGGAGACCAGAAAGTTTCTGCAGCCCGCAAGAAAAGCAGCCAAGATTTATTTTGAGAATGACAGCTTTCACAACTTCCATTTATCATATTGGAGAGCTGCTTTTCTGTCCAGTGAAAACCAACGGTTGATAAAACTCTAGATCCGAAACTGCTGTAGTTTATTCCTATTGTTTAATGGTCGAGCATTTTTAACATGAACCTCTGGCTCGCGAGAATGGCAACCACTCCCTATGCCCCCAACCCGAAATAAATATTGCATTGCATTGCATTGCATTGTATTGTATTGTACCAGAGCCCACATCATATGGAACTGCAGCAAGGAAACTTGAACATGAGCAGTTGAGCCAGTGGTCAGTGGTGGTTCTTCTCTTCCTCTCCCCAACCCCCTCCCGCCCTCCTCTCCTCCCAATTTAAATTTCAAGATGCGAACCTGGGACGAAGTTATCTCAACGCGTTGTTGTCAGAGTCAGTAAGATTATTGACAGACAACCTGGAGGTCGCTAGTTTAAATACCGAATACGACATGCTACGGTTTGAATTTCTGTGAATTTCTTTCACCGCATCGTCCGTGGAAAAGGACGATAAGCAGTTGCTTAAACCTCGTGCCATTTGTTTATTCACTTTATCATTTACTTTATCATTACATTTCTAGGTTAAATATTTAAAATAATATATCTATTTCAGGTTTTAGTTACCTAAAATAACCGTAAGTGTTAAATATGAGAATATAACACATGTACTAAATGTGGTTGAACTAAAGTCATTATATCTGATCCGATCCTAATCCTCTGTTCATTTCCTCAACAGCGAACGACTGCACCACGCCTTAGCAATCAGCGAAATGCTATCAAGGAAGGTCAAGCTCCGTTTCCGATCTACACATGTCTTCATGTAAAGAAAGATGTATCAGCAAGAAAGTTTTGTGGTACAATAATTTATGTTTCTCTAGTATCTCTTATCAAGATAATATAATTTAGATCTAGGGACGCTCAACTCTCGGGAGCTGGGTTGAAGGTCCGCGCGATTTATATACCCTTACAGCATAATGCAGTATTTTTACCCTGAGAATCTTGAAGCAAAAAGTATTGCATGATATTTCATCCGTTCCCGATAGGACGAATTTCTGTTCAATTCATCCAGCTCACGCTTGACGTCCATTACCATATACTTTTCTGAGATAAAGTACTGTAAAATTTCGATAATAAGTCCAGGTTTCTATTTCGTTCAAAGGAGGTTTTGGGGGTTCTCTTCCGACTGTGACTGATGATTAGAAGTGACAGGAAAGCAAATAATGATCTATCAAATTAGAATAATATTGCCCGCAACATTATTGTGTTATTTTCACGTTATAAACTGAGTATTTAGCATTGATTCCAGCTAAACCTTCTACCTTAGCTTTTGATCTTCGTCAACAGAATGGGTTGAATTTACCCCTTACGAGATCGGTATGGTCAAATATGGCACATTCATGAAAACTGAGCTGTTCGGTAACAAGTTCTTTCTGGGTAAACTGTTAACCAACTATCAAGAACCAGTTCTGCATTATCTGCAAGGTAAGATGAAATTAGAACAGACATGTATTGAATGACACAAGTTGTTGTGGCTACAAAAATTACCACAATAGTAGCTGTGATGTGCCAGTGATGCTGTAACAGTGACATTCACGATGATATAGTGGTAATGATGGTGACAGTCACAGAGACAGTCAGTGTGGAGTGTTTTTCCTGGGGTTTTTTCTTCCTACCTGCTGCCATGAGTTTGTATCATGATTAAGTGGCTTGGGACATCATATCCTGTCGACCATAGTAAAATATTGTATCCCATTAAAGTATCCGTTTTGGAAGCATGATCTGTCTCTGAACACTATTATATAGGAATCTGGGGAAGTGCATTCACGATCCTGTTACAGCGAGTCCTGAAAGAGAACCAGCACCCCGAGCATTTGTCCAAGAACCATGGGCTCAAAGGAGATGGACGAAAAGAACTAGGTACAGTACAGTACAGTACAGTACAGTACAGTACAGTACAGTACAGTACAGTACAGTACAGTACAGTACAGTACAG